>JAGVSP010000483.1:0-139461 GCA_022494985.1 Micrasema minimum | reverse complement strand
CAGTGACGTGACCTAGCCGAGAAGAATATACATTTTAAGAGAAAATAGAAGATACAATATTTAAAAAAATATATTTTTTGAACACTCAATAAACAATTGTTTATTTTTTTTCACCCTTCTTCCTGGTAAATTAAAATTGTTCCGCCCATCACAAATGTGGTCACTCAATTTTGGCCACTCTGTATATGAATATAAATTCATTAGTACTAGTATTTTTTACAGTTAATGTTTATTTTTTTTTTTCGTAATAGGATTTAAGTTTTAGTGAATTTATAAAAATAACTCATTAAAAATTATAACTCAACATAAAAATTAAATGATTACAAGTGTATTTAAAAAAAAAACATATTTTTAAAAAACAAATTATTTTATCTGTTAAGGCGTTATTATGGTCCAAATTAATATCTCAGCACGCATCTCTCTCTGAGTATAAACACAGACCGGTGCATGTTTACAATACTCGTTTTACTAGTGCTGAAGGATTAGTTCTCCCTAAATATAATAACAAGTATGGTAAGAGAACACACTCAGTAGGTACAGTATACCAAAAATCTGTACATGCTACCAAGAAGTATTAAAAAAATAAATAATTTTTCTAGCTTAAAAGAGAGACGCGTGCTGAGAACTTGGTTGCTAGAGCGCGAATTATTATATTGAGTTTTAGAATTGTATTTTTATTTATATGTATTTTAATTTTTTTTGTGCGCTAGGGTATGTATTGTGTAGTTTTATTTTTAGTTGAATTTGTATTTATGCACCTACTGACGAGTTGCAGTAGGCAACTCAGTAGGACATGTATTGTTTTCTTTTATGTATATATTGAAATAAAAAAAAAAAAAAAAAAAAAAAAAAAAAAAAAAAAAAAAAAAAAAAAAAACAATAATTATCATAGTCAAGGTTTTGGGTTTTCCAAATTGTAAAATAGTCACCTTCTGTATAAAACGCCTTCAAACATATATTTAAGCTTTATAAATTTCCTATTACATCATATTTTAAGGCTTTCTGAAACCCTGTTACAGTGTACATTACCCTTTAAATAACTTATTGATTTTTCGAAGATGACTTATGTGATCAGCAAATTTGTTTTTATTCTCTGTATTCTTATTATATTGCAACACAGGACGTCTAGAACGCCGAGAACCTGGGAGTCTTGTAAAATAGGCAAACTTGGTTAAGGTTCTCGGGAGGCATACGTAATATATGGCCCAGCCAGACGACACGCCTTCGTAAGGATGACAGTTGATACCAAAAGTAGCAGCGTCCGTTGTCCCTCCTCTGTGTCTCTTACAAAGTCAAACCACCGCACACCCCCAATATTCTTCTCCCAATAGTATTCTCAAAACTCAGAAGTTTACTATTTTGGGCACTAGTTAGGCACCATGACTCGCAGCCATAGAGGAGAACAGGTGTGATGCAGGCGTCAAAAAGGCGGCACTTTGCTTTTAAGCATCTGATCTCCAGACAGTTTTCGTAATGTTGAATCCGTCAGAACTGCGGGACGTGGACCTTACTTGGAAGGATGCGCGGGAACTAACCGCCGCGCGCCGATCGCTTGGCTTGGAGGCAGTTTGTTGAATCCATATGCTCCAAATAGGGAGCGGACATGGTATGATAATGATGATGGCATTCCACGGTATCTGTAAGCCAATATATAATTATAGATTAGAATTAGATCGGCCTGCAGTACTTATTACGCGAACCCCTTATTCAAAAGAGTTGTTGTTTTGAATCCATAATCAGCCTAACTGGCACTGGATGGTCGCTTTAAAGGGGATTT
This sequence comes from Micrasema minimum, assembly GCA_022494985.1. Classification (NCBI taxonomy): domain Eukaryota; kingdom Metazoa; phylum Arthropoda; class Insecta; order Trichoptera; family Brachycentridae; genus Micrasema; species Micrasema minimum. Next base: position 137,684 of record JAGVSP010000483.1, on the reverse strand, counting down.
AGAGCCGTGAAAAGGAACTTAGTCGTAACAAATTGTATACACTAGAATACCAAATGCTAATTAAACTGTAATGGGGCTCCTACCAATAGGGTTTAGATATTCTGTTTTGGACAGGGTGAAAATATTTTTTCAGCCGTTGCGTGCTGTGCTGACAAAATAAAAAATATCTCTTTATTGAATTTTGTAAATACGTTTCCTATTTTAAATGAATTCAAATTTTTGACGAATGATGATTATAATTGTTTTATTTTTAAAACACTTCCTACCAAAGAAAACACAATGTCTTAAATAAAGAATAGGATATTTAAAAAATGCCCATTAATTTATTTTGATATTTTGAATATGGGTATCATTTTAAAGGGGTTTTAGGGATTTTTATTTCAAATTTTAGTTTATTTTGTAAACCAAGGTGGCAGGTGCAATTTTTAAAAATAAGATTACGTTGGGTATCATTTTCAGGGGTTCTAGGGGTTCTTAGTTAAAATTTATCGTTTATTGTAAAATCGAGATGGTGGATGCACTTTTTAAAAAATAAAATTATATTGGGTGTCATTTTCAGGTGTCATGTCCTAATTTGAAAATTTTACGTTTATTTTCAAATTTAAGATGGCGGATGCAAATTAATATAATTAACAGAGTTGTCATTTTCAAGTGTTATAGGGGATTTCATTTCGAGTTGTGAGGCAAATGGATAGTAAGCAGGATTGCAGTATATTATTGTAGCTTCACTAGAAATTTTATATCGAAAACGACACTGCCTAGTTCTAAAATAATAAAAAAAATACTTGATTCCGCAGTACACTAAAAAAAATAGGTATTTACGTTAAATAGGTGCCTAAAATAAAAGCTGGTAAGCTATGGCCCAAAAAATGATTTGAATTTTAGTCAAATAGGTGAAAATTGAAATTTATCATAAAACAGTACATTTTTATGAGAAATAAGAACTTTCAAAATAAAATGCATATTTCATCAGTTCTTTTAAGATATTTTCCTGTTGACTCCTGCTGACATTTTAGTAAATTCTTCATTTACCTGGACCATTTAAAATGACAAAAAAAAAGAATATTGTAAAAATAATATTAAATAAATAAATATTAAAAAAAAAATTCTGCTTATTTCCCTCATTCACACATGTGGTGCATAGGGTACTGCAGTGGAACAAAATAATAAATAGTCTGTATCATTTAAAAAAAAACCCCCGATGCTTACTTACTATTATTATAATGCTTCTAATTAATCCATTAAATCTTAGATGATAAATTTAAAAAGATAATAGAATGTGCTAAGAATGCAGCATAAAATATTAATGTACAGCTGTTTATAATTAGATACCAATTTGAAAAGTTTTATAAACAAATCTATTATTCTAACAAGTATCTTAGGTAAATCTGCAAGAATAAAAAAAGAACAATAGACTGAAACTTAAAAAAATAAACATCGGTTTCGTTAAACACTTTTTTCATTTCTGTTTTTGTAGCAGCACCTAAAAAAGTGGAGTTTTTGTGCCCTGAAAGACGCTATTAATTTCCTTTGTACGACATAGTGTCCTTTATTTTTAAATTTATTTATTTATTTATTAAGGATGATTTATAAAGCGCTATTTTCGCGAGAACTCGCCTCAAGAGCGCTGTACAATAAAGAGGCTAGACCACAACACGTTTTTGCAGCTACCAAGCGCATGAACGGTTGGGGATCTTTTCTAGTCTCCTACAGTTAGGGACTTACATAATAAAAGAAAATATTTTGAAGTTAATTAATTTTCAGAGATTAATATTGAAACTAGTAAATTCTATAGGTAATATTACAAAGGTACAGGTGATAGTTACAAGTTGAAAGCAGAATTAAAAGTTGAAATTAGTTTTAAAAAGGCACTAGGACTTGAAGTTTAACTGTGTGGGAGACTAGACCACCATTTTGCAGCTACAAAGCGCATGGATGGTTTGGAATCTAGCCCCCTTTGTAAGATCTAACTTGAATTTTAGTACCCTAAGTAGTACTAAGCAATAATGGAGTTTTACAATAACAATAATGAATAATATTAAAATAGGCATATACAACAACAATTAAAAACTACAGTTATAGATTTCGTTCTCCGGTTCAAAAATATTGTCAAGTCTAAATGAATTCACAAAAATAACACTTCCACTAATCACAATCACAAATCTTATTTGTCCCATTTGTCCAATTTGTCCAATGAGTTTCTGATAGACCCAAAATATCAATGTTATGGGCTACAATTTATTATTGCTATTTGTCGCTTTCCATCTTAAAGAAGAGATCTTACAACCATTTCGAAGAAGTCATGCAATGATTTACGATTCTTAAATGTAATATTTTCATTGGTGATGTTTTCACACGAAGCCTGGTTCTACACTGCGGTGTGGTTGGTTGTGAATATTCCCTTGATTTTTTAACTTGCCGCTTATCTTTTTATTCTATCTTGTTTTCCTATATCTTGATTCCATCAGTTTCTTTATTTAACATAAAACATTGTATCGTGGGGGTGCGTGGGAGGCCTTTGTGATTCTGTTTGCCAGGTAACGGTTGATAAGAGCATAATGAAAACCAGCTACCTTTGGAATACCTCTGCGTCAGTCTCGATCTGTGTAATATTAGGAACTTCTCGACTGAATGCCATTTTCTTCCAACGTACAAATACGGCGAAGTGTCTGGAATCAGTGTCAGCAATCTCTTCGGTACATTTAAAACTATTTTATGTACATATTTTGCAGTTTTAGTCTTCAGAAGTCACAAAGAACGAATCTAAACAAGCGTTCTTTTTCAAGGGATTCAAAGGAATAACCTTATTTGTATACCTTTTAACGCGCCTGAATTTTTTGTTGTTGTTTAAAATTGTATAAAATTTATAACACTAACCCGTACCTTACGATAAGTGTTCTACGGATTTGGTGAATTTCACTTCACGTGTGTTGGATACATAAGGCAGCCCAAAGAGTACAGTTGAAAATTATTATTCTTTAAAATAGTCATTTAGAGCGTGTTTACCATTTACTCATAACTACTACTACCCACTAATTTCCCTTAGTTGCACGTAATGATTCATAGACAACAACAAATCGTTAGAATCAATACAGAGGAAGTTCTTAAGGCATATTAACTACAAACTGAATTTGTCGACTTTAGTCCTTAAAATATAGCTTGATTAGAATGACAGTTCGTCACGTTAGAATCTGTATGAATCAAGTCTGATATGATTGTATGAGACTTGGTTCAAACAAATACTACCATGAAATGACGTCTAACGAGTGATTTAGTACATTAATAAACAAAAAAACTATTAGTATCTAGAATGCTTCACATATTAATCAATATATATGTATATATTAAATAAAAAATCAGCTGTAAAACCGTTTAAAAATTTAAAAAATTAAATAGTTTGACAGCTGTCATTCTAATCAAGCTATATTTAACAGACTATAATAATGTTGATTACAATGCACTGCAGATTGAACTGAGACTTCAATCACTATATGACCGAAGAGATATATTTGATTTTAAGTTGCTTAGTAAAATTGTTATTTCTTTTTTTGACTGTGTTGAGTTGATTGAACTGATAAATTTTCGAGTTTCACAGAGAGCTACGAGGTATAATGCTTTATTTTACAAAGAAAAAAGCCAAACTAATATGCATTACCATAGTTTAAGAAATATGCTAGCAGTTATTGGCAACAAACTAGGTGATACCGTCGATATTTTTCACACTAATGAAATGCAGATTAAATATAATCTTACAAAATACTGCCTACAATAAATATTTACATACTCTGAACCATAAGATAACAAACAATACATTTCTTCTTACTGACATTACTGTTTATCACCGAACAAGTGATCCTTGTTTGATGATTGTCTATAGTTTTTTTTCTTTTTTTTTTTTCTCTTACAATTATATTACGGATGCTTGTACTATTATATTATATTATGTATGTAGCATTGCTTTGGTATTGATACTTACATTTGTTTTGTAAAAGCCCCATGGGCGTGAATAAATAAATAGACATATGCAACAAAAAATTACAATTATTTAAAAATGAAAATCGCATGTAGATAGATGCATTTGATTATGAGCATTTCATATTACGTAAGTTTTTCTTAGAATTTTAACCAAAACAGATTTGAGCGCTGAAAAAACAAATTGAATTGCAAGTCAAATCTATAATGCTGATCAAACTCCTGGCTTGGCGTGGGAGGTTGTAGGTAGGGGAAGAAGGTGATGGTGTGAACACGTGAACAGGCGCGGGCGTCTCAAGGAGCACGCGGCACGACTTTACCAGTACTAAGGGGAGAACGGAAAATCTCCGGTAAGAGATTCACGTACTAACGTTGACTCTTTACTAATACTCTCTCAAAATCTACTGGATACAGGAAATCGCTTTCAAATCTTATTTTATGTTAATCGTATTCAGGTTATACATCTTATCAATAGGTTTCGTAAAGTTTAGGAAAGTAGTAGTAGTATATAGGTACCTAGTAATTTTTTTTATCAATGTACGTATGCAATAAATTTTATTTTACTTAATATTTTTTTTTTTTTTTTTTTTTTTACTGTACATATTTAAGTGGGAAAATTTCCAGTAATTATTGATTAAATTGCAAAATAGCCTCATTTTACCTATATGCGCCGCAAGCCGTCGTGAATCGTGACGTCACAGGCATTTCGATCGGTCCTTTTCCCCAAGACTTTAAGAGCTTTCACTTTAAAAGCTCTTAACTTTTAACATAATCACTAATTGTTATTTTTGGAGATACAGTAAACTAATTTTTTCTGTCGTTATTATCTCTGTCATCATCATCATCTCAGCCCGTTGAGGTCCACTGCTGGACATAGGCCTCCCCCTGCTGTCTTCACTCCTCCCGATCTTGCGCCGTTTCCATCCACTGTCTTCCAGCAGACTTCCTGATGTCGTCCACCCATTTCATCGGTGGATGTCCTTGAGGCCTCTGGTTCCTCGGTCTCCACACCAGAACGCGTTTCGTCCATCTGTCGTCCGTCATTCTGGCTATGTGACCCCCCCCCCCAAAAACATGATTATCTCTGTAAATGTAATAAATATGCATCAAAATACAAAAATTGAAGACAAGTTCATTTAACGTTTTTACGAAAAGCTAAAGTAGAAATAATGCTGTAAAGCTAAACTACTAAAATGTAGGTAGTTTATAAACTATTAATTTATATTATGCAATTAAACCAACAAATATCTGTAAATACGAGAGAATTTTAAAAAAGGTTTAAAAATTCGGCAAGCACATTAAATACTGAACTTTCAAAAGAAATATATGGAAATTTATTGAAGTCGCACAGTATATAAATAAGTAAATTAGGCGGTATTTGTATAAATACCCCAACATTTGTGTTCGTGGAGGCCGCACAGGGGATATGATCCGGGCAGAACAGCCAATTAGGGAGGATTTTAAACTCATAAACAATGCAACAATTTTTATTATTCTACCATTGTCCTAAGTTTAGGGAAGGAAAAAATAATAAATTATTCATTTCTTTGAGCCAGAGTTCTCTTTCTAGCGCTTTTGTCCCAATTACAAACACAATAACCCTTGTAACCCAATATTGCCAGCTTTCCATTTCGGTTCTAAGCAAAGAAAAATATTTTACTCCAGGATTTTTTAAAAATTTATTACTTGATTCCGGTCGATTAATGGATAGAATAAGTATGTAAAATAAGAATGATAAAAGCTATAATAGTTCAAATGCTTAAAATCAGATCATTTCTCAATACAAAGAAATTAAAACTCTTGCTTTTGTTTTTTAACCATTACTAATGATAAAAAAACAATCCCTTAGTATTTAATGAACAGTAAATAATATTATTTGAGTTTTTCTTGTATTTTTTCTGTAAACTGACTTACGTAATTTTAAAATAAAATATTACCAAAATGTCCCTAACGTTCTCTACAAGTATTAGTCAAAATGTTCTTTTTAACAACATTTTGAATGAATACAAATACTTGTAGACAAATTTCTGGATTATACCCATGCTGGGCTGATAGCAGATATTATTGATATCTCAACAGAGACAAAAGAATATTAAAAATATTTAAAATCTGTCGAAAACACAACTCGCATGTGGATTCTTCTGTACAAACTTAGGATATATACAAGTTTCAAAAATTTGTCATAAATGGTTGTCAGATGATGGGCGGAATGGGGAATGTTGTAATACATCAAGTGGCCACTTAACCCAGCCAATGACAGGTCATAAGCCCTGTAAACGGCTAGATAACCCACATTAGTTTCCAGAGTTTCTCTGTCTCTGTTGAGATATCAATAAAAATGTTCTTTGATTAATTAGAATCAATAAAACACTTTGCTTAGTAAGGTCTAATTTTAAATTTGTGGATTATTATCCTCAGTGACTTGGTTCATCATTACTAACGGCATCTTTAGACATAACGATTTTCATGAAATCATTTTTCGAATATTATTGATATCCCAACAGAGACAGAGAAAATCAGGAAACTGTTGTGGATTATCTGTCATTATCCGTCATTTTCCATTCCGCCCATCATCTGATAACCATGCATGACAGATTTCGAAAGATCTTTTAGTGTGAATCATTACAGAACGTTTCACATTTAACGACATTTTTTGTAATTTTTTTTAATTTTTATTTTTTAATTTTTTTTTTTATTTCAATATATACATATAAAAAAAAAACAATACATGTCCTACTGAGTTGCCTACTGCAACTCGTCAGTAGGTGCATAAATACAAATTCAACTAAAAATAAATTAAGCATGAGAAATTAAATAATTTTTTTAATACTTCTTGGGTAGCATGTTACAGATTTTTGGTATACTGTACTGAAGTGTTCTCTTACCATACTTGTTATTATATTTAGGGAGAACTAATCCTTCAGCACTAGTAAAACGAGTATTGTAAACATGCACCGGTCTGTGTTTATACTCAGAGAGAGATGCGTGCTGAGATATTAATTTAGACCATAATAACGCCTTAACAGATAAAATATTTACAGACTTATATAATAAGGACATCGAAACATCGTGTCTTTTTTTTCTCACTTGTGAAATCTGTTAAGAAAATTGCTAAGCATTTGGTTACCAACTCTTTGGTGTAGGTAAAGAGTGACCTAAATTTAATTAATTATTAGAAGACGCCTGAAGATGTGTCTTCAATTTATTTGTTTTGTATATTTAACTAGTAAATTACAAGTATTTGTACATATTCAAAATGTTGTTAAAAACATTTTAACACTATCTCATGTCTTTATAAAGTGGATTATTGTGTAAGTACTACGTACAGCCGAGCAGTTACCTGGATTATCCAACAACACGAGGAAAAATACTAATTTGTTCAATGGGCATGTAACGCGCTTTGTCAAGATGGAGGCTTATTAAATATTAGTCCCGCAGGAAAATTGGACAAAGAAAAAAACTAATTTGGGATGGGAATCGGGGCCGAAATTATCGCCGACGAAAATTTGTTTCGCAAAAAAAAATGGAGGTGATTTTTTTATGAGTCGATAGATTAAAATTGAAATAAAATGCATAATTTGAAAAGAAAAAACTTTTGTAAACTCAAATTTTACAGTAATGCATAATTAAAAAAAAAAAATAATTAAATAACACCAAAAAACGGAAATAACGAGAAAAATAATATTTTCACGTGTAAAGCGTTGGGCCATTTCACGGTATATACTACTACTACTACTGCTACCTTCCCTTACCCGCACCCAATGGTGCATAGGGCACTGCAATGGTACACCAAATATACAATAGACGCCTAGATATCCATATTCGCTTCCAAACTTCTCGTCTCTGTTGAGATGTCAATTGTAAAATGTTTGTTTATGCTTATCTGAAAAGAATGAAAGTAGGCTGAGTGTTGTTGAAATGCGATCTCTCAGGCGAATGTGTGGTAAAACCGTGTATCATAGGTGCACCGATGTCGAAATTATAGCAGAATGCAAGGCTGAAATATGCATAATTTTTTTCAATTTTATTATTATTTTATTTTTTTTCAAGAAAAAAATTTGCTTACAAAAAATACACATAAGTGCCACGTTTACATATTAAAAATAAATTTTAAAAAAATCCCCTAAGGCATAGCCTGTTCGTGGGTATGCTAAGAATGTCAATGTGAATTTACTCACACTCTTTCATGCAGCAATTTAAAATTTAATGCACGAGAGACTAACTAAATAACTAACCAACCATCACGCCATTTCCCCGAAGGGATAGGCAGAGAGGATAGAACGCCACACCACACACTGTCCTGGCATACTTCTCTTGCTTCCTCCACATTCATACATCTCATGCACGCACGTCGATTATTCCGACTTCTTACATGCCCACTTTCAAGCACTTGTTTTACTTTTTATGCACGAGAGACAAAAGGCAAAATTAAGAAAGATCTTTAACTATGGTTCTGTCATGTAGAACAAGAATGATAAAAGAACGGCTAAATGAATCTACAGTCTTTGGGTGTAAAAGTCGAGGAAGGCCCAGAAAGACCAAGGCATGATCAATGATCAGGTAAAACAAAATACTTGAAAGTGGTCATGTGAAAAGTGGAGGAAGCAAGGGAAGTGTGTCAGGACAGAGTGGTACGGCGTTATATCCTCTCTGCTTACCTCTTCAGAAAATGGCGTGCTGGTTAGTTAGGTAATGCTCACCTAATTTTTTTGCAAGTTTTTATGATTTTTTTAAACATTTTTTCCCACTTTGCGCAGAAAATATATATAAAATTCAATTTTTCAAACAACAATTAATTTTTTGTCTATTTATTCAGATGCTGAATACTACCGAGGTTAAAAGTTTGGAGGCTGATAAGATAAAGTATCTTTATCTTTTGTGATAATAAAAAAAGTGAAAACAGTTACTAGTGTGGCGGAAGAAATGACGTCACGCGGGCGACGCGAGACGAACGAACGAGCCGAACTACACTGAACACGCTCGGACAATAGCCGAGAGATATTTTGACCTTCTGCGTGACCACTCGTCAATTTGGCGCAGATTTCTTCCCGCCAACTAAATTATTTTTTTCATTTCAATTATCCATTTTAATCGTAGTTTAATTAGTTAGTTTATTGTATTTTCATTGTATTTGCTTCTATAAATTCTGTGTAATAAATGTGCACTGTAAAACTGTAAGTATCTTTCAGTTTCTTTTTCTGTGCACCCACATAAAACCATAACTACCAGTTGCTCGATCACAGATCACTAGCAGCTCGGTAATAAGCGACGTGATAACGATTTCTTACCCATGGATGTTTAACGTTTTCGCGATCACAATGGAACACGCGTTAAAAGTTATCGATCGGATTATTAAACAAGCGCATACTAGTCGCGAGCCATTTCCCGAGATATATCTTATTCGCACATATCTTCATTCAATCTTATTTATAATTTTTAGCCGGTTTTCGGCAAGCCAAATATTGAGAAAAGCAGTCGACATAATAAAAAATCCGACAAGCGCGTTGATTTAACGTTTGACGTAGGGCCGCGATATAGCGTGCATCGGCCCCGCTCGGATCAGATCGGCTATGCTCGGCTATCGATACCACGGTATCGAACGAATGTCACTGTGATCGATCAAATCGTTAGGGTTAGCACGTGGTTAGCACGGTTTTAACTACGTCGATAGTTATCTGTGATTGAGCAACAGGGTAACTAATCCCGGTGGCCCACACTAGCTTCTTCAATTTGATTATAAATTATTATAATATACATTGTAAGCAGATTGAAAAGGGTTCCTGATTTAATTTTCTATCCCAGCAAATAGTATCGACATGCCAACATTGTTTAGGAACTTTGCCTAAAATAGATACCTCCCTTTTTGAAACTACATTTTAATCCTTATCTTAAACCAACTACATCTCTTTACTATCCCTTATTCTATTAGGGGTACGAACGAATTAATATTCGGTATTACAATCGTCCGCCTCGTAGCATAGTGGTAGTGCATTTGGCTACCGTACAAGGGGTCGATATGAAATATTTATTTACATGTGATTTTTATATGAATATTTCATGTGTGATATCTTGGGTACTGAAACGAATGATATAATCTTTCCTTTATGTAATAAAATGATAATATACACTGCACTTGGTGTTCAATGCAGTGCCCTATGCACAATAAGAAGAGGATAATTAAAAAAAAAAAACCCGATTCGTTGAAAAAATTAATTAAAATCAGATTTGGTCAATCGCATTTCAAATTTTAGAATATTTAAAATTGCAAAGCGTTACCAGCTGAATTCCGATTGAATTTTTAAAAAGTGATTTCAGTTTTATTAAAAAATCACTTTTGGTTTATTCCAGACTTTCACCCTGAAAATGTGTGTCCTTTTAGTAAGGTCCTACTTTAGGAGGCGGTTACAGGATTCAGGGCGAACTTTTATAATATGAAATTCTTACGTGAGCCTGCAACGGGCCACGAATTATGGCGGCAAAGAATTCACGGATTGTCTAATCTTTGTAAAATTTTGATCAGGGAATTTGTAAAGGTGGTCTCCATACTCTAGTTCTAACTTCTTGAGGCCCAGGTAAAGGAATAGCGGGATACAAAAATTGTCTGATAATAACACTAATCTGTTTCAGTTTCAGCGCCGACATGACGGCATTTATTTGTTACGAATGAAAATAGGTTACATTACATACTTCAGAATGTATAATATCTTACATAGCACCTGTTCTGAGATCATCATGATGATGATGATAATGATAATCTTCACTGCTGACGTCAGAGAAACGGGACGTGGTCGTGATTTAAGAAGATGTATGGGAACTGGCGGCCGATCGCATAGCTTTGAGGCAATTTGTGGGATAAAAATGCTCAATATGCATTTAAATAAATGCAACGGAATCGTTTTAAACAGCGCATCGCGTCACCTGCCAGAAAGAGAAAAACATCGTTGGCCAGGTCAGCGAATCTCAACTGTATATACTACTAAAAAAACTAACTAACTAACCATCAAGACATTTTCCCGAAGGGGGTAGGCAGAGAGGATAGAACGCCACACCACTCTGTCCTGGCATACTTCTCTTGCTTCCTCCACATTCATACATCTTCTCATGCACGCACGTCGATTATTCCGACTTCTTACATGCCCCCTTTCAAGCACTTGTTTTACTTGATCAGCACTTGTTTTTATAAATATATCGATTTTATTATAAACAATATCTCGGCCTTCCTCGATTTCTACTACCATTTTCTATTATCCGTACCTAATTGGTACACCTGTAAATATTTTTGAAAAACACATGTTTTGTTTTTTCCCAGGACTCCAGAGGTTACAGGAGTTCACATCGACTTATCTGGCTAGTCGTGGCTCTGAATAAAGGTCCCTTTATGAGGAAAGGGCTTTATAGTATTAGGCGCAGGTTGTAAAAATGATTCATTTACATAAAACGCTTTTTATGTTTTATTGATTTAAAAGGGTTACTCCGGGGAGTGCTAAAGCTCCCACTGAAGAATTACTACACTAAACTTATATTATTGTCGAGAATTTTTTCCGTCTTTTAACTGTTTTAAGCTTATTTTGAAGGTTTAATCTAGGTCATTGGTGATTTAAATTGACTTCAATGAAATATAATTAAGAATGAAAGTACTTGATTTTGCTGCAATGTTTCATTACTTGTCAATAGATTAAAACATGAGTCTGCAACTGTTTCACTCCATTATTATTGGACTTGTATTTGACTTTTTTTAATGTGTTTTGTAAGTGTTCATAGACAGGTATTGAAATGTGAGACCAAGGATATTGAAGCTTCCTTGTGTGAGACCATTTTTTTTAGGTAATATGTACAACATACATGTTCAAACAATATTAAAATGTATGTACTAAACTTGGCTAACTTACGAAGTATCCTAAACATCTTTATATCAGGATAAAATAATGAAAAAGGATATAGAAAACGGGGTTCCGATGAACGGGTCGTATTTCTTGTTTTTAGATGTACAATAGTAAATTTTACATATTTTCATGTACACAAAAACATTATGTAATTATTAAGAAAAACCTAGGCCTAGGTCATCTTTGTTTAATTCCGTTTTAATTCTCACGAATAAAATAACGTATTTCCTTGAATAAACAGAATAAAACAGTTTTTATTAGAGAAGTCTCATATTTAAGTGTAAATTTTATGATGAGGCAGTAAAAGAGGTTCTTGAGTTTAGCAGAACAGATGGTTGGTTTAGTTGTATGAATGTTAGGGCCACTAAAACAATGCATAATGTGAGAAAATGTGGAATCTACAGTAGGTTAATCTACTCACCTGAGCAATCTTTCTTCTATCTACCTACTACTAATACTACTTTCCCCCATCCTCACCCGATGGGCACAGGGCTATGCATTCGTGCATCAAGTGCAGTAAATCTTATTCCGGCGACGGGTCTCTTGGAGGGATCTAGTAATGTTCATATGCTCCACATTGTAGAAGGTGGTGAAAGAAGAAATTAGAAGACAAGAAAACAGCGTTTTAGCGTTTATTGCAGCATGGAATCCAACACATATATTTAAAAAAAAAATTGAAATTGGGAAAAAAGTTAATTTTTAACGTCGATCCAAACATATCTGTATTAAAATGGGTGTCCTTACAGTAACCTAATTTCGAACGCGTTTACGTGATACCCTCACGATGATCAGTGTTTACAGAAATATTCTTGACCTGACAAACATACTTTGATTAGTACATTTTTCTTCTCGTTGGAGAAAACTTGTTACACAGAGAGGTACTGTACTGTCTGGATGTCAAAAATTGATCACGGATGCCATTGAAGGCAACACGGTACGGTACGTCCTGTTACGTCACGGATGTAATATGTGGATCAACCTTTACTCAGCAAATTATGTAAATAAACTTTAAACTTGATATTATTGATATCCCAACAGAGACAGAGAAACTCTGGAAACGAATGTGGGTTATCTAGGCGTTTACAGGGCTTATGACCTGTCATTGGCTAGGTTAAGTGGACACTTGATATAATACATTCCGCCCATCATCTGACAACCATGTATGACAAATTTTTGAAACTTGTATATATGTTGAGTTTGTTACAGAAGAATCCACATGCGAGTTGTGTTGTCGACAGATTTTAAATATTTTTAATATTCTTTCCCTATAGTGACATCTATTGAGTATAATCCAGTTATTTGTCTACAAGTATTTGTATTCATTCAAAATGTTGTTGATATTATACTACAGTTTGAATAAGTAGAATCATAGTTTTTACTAGTATATGATTTCCATATCACAACTTGCTAGTTATAAATCCATGTTAAGTAACACGTATTCGCGACATGTATTTAACAAAGATTTATACCTGCAAATTGTGTCAGAGAAATTACATAAAAACCATTTGCCAAGGTATTCGTCGCCATTAAACTCCAAGGAATGTACAGTAACATGGTTGCAGAATTCTAAAGGGGTACTTTCTATATCACAGGTATCTACCCACCTACCAAGTATGGAGGGTTGGTGTGAGACATTATTCTTGCGAGTATTAGTATATAGCCCTACTAACACACGTGCATACAGGGTTTTCCATTCAAAGCTGTCGTTTTATTTTATTTTTATTAACCACCTTAACAGGCAAGGAGGAACCATAAAAAGGAGAAACATCACAAAACACTTCGGCGTAGGATTTAATCGGGAATCAAACCTGGAACCTCCGTAGTGAAAGCCCAATGTCTAAGCCTTTTTACTACCGAGTCAACTTTTGCTGTATTTTTTTTCAATGCGATTTTTAAAAAAAATTACATTTTACGAATATGTGTTCTCTGATGTCACGTCACAAATTTCTACTCAGTTGCTTTTTAGCATTTCAAATCATTGATTTTTAATAGTTTTTTTCATTTATGCCCTTATTCTCAAATAATGGTGCATTGGGCACTGAATGGGTAGTAGTTACACCAATGCAGTGTGTTTCGATCACTTCATTATATGAAGGTAAGATGGCAGTCCAAAGTACGAGTACATGAAATATTAATTTGTAATATCACGTTTTAAATATCATCATCATCATCATTTCAGCCCGTTGAGGTCCACTGCTAGACAGAGGTCTCCCTCTGCCGTCTCCACTCCTCCCGATCCTGCGCCGTCCCCATCCACTGTCTTCCAGCAGACTTCCTGATGTCGTCCACCCATCTCATCGGTGGATGTCCTTGATTCCTCGGTCTTTACAACAGAACGCGTTTCGTCCATCTGTCGTCCGTCATTCTGGCTATGTGACCGGCCCATTTTCACTTCAACCAAGCAATTCGCTGCACCACGTCGCAGACCTTTGTCTGGCGTCGGATCCAATCGTTCCTTTATCGGTCTCTTAATGTTATTCCAAGCATAATCCTCTCCATGCTCCTCTGTGCAACTTGCAACTTATGGGAGGATTTTTCGCGCTATAAGTAAGGACGGGCAGAATGCATTGGTTGAATAATCGAGTCTTGAGTGAGTTGGGAATGGAGCTTCGAAATGTGGAATTTAGCTTTCCAAGAGAGATTTATCCTCCTATCCACCTCGCTGGTCTGATTGTCTCTGCCGATGGTGATTTTGTGACCAAGATAAACATAGTTGTCGACTTTTTCCACAGGTAGAATTTTTCCATCCGTGTTGACGTTTGTCATCAATCTCATTTTGTCATTTTCGTTTAAAATATATTTTATGTTAACCCCCAAAGATATCGAACCCGTGACCTCGCGTATGTTAGTCCAACGCGCTAACAAATTATTAAAAACAAAACACTGTAAAAATTAAGACAGCCAATGAATAGTGACAGCAATATTTGTATATTGTGCAAATATTTCACTCAGTCGAGTAAAAAAAGAACACAGAAATTCGCGAAAAGTCAAATTAAGACTTTTCGGTTCGTACTGTTTGTATTGCGTTGTATATTCATTTGTACAATTTTATTTATTCATAAAAACGGATATTTCTTGAGACATAAAATAATGACAGCTGTTAATGAAAAACCCTATGGGTACATACAATCATACATGTACCATTTGGCGAATGCAGGGTTCACTGTGACCCAGATACTAGAGGGACGTGGGGTCGCTCTCTTCTACTGTAAATATTGTATTATGCCAAGTTAGTAGGTAACAAAAAGAAAAGCCCGATTTTGAGACATCTTGTTATAATAATATTTATGATGATTGGTTTGCCGCCTAGCCACATATTTTTTCCATTTGCTTTCCTTCATATTATACTTGGTGTATTGAAAGCCCCTCCTTTTCTCTAGACTGTTTAAAAGTCTATTGAGTCTTTTTTTTCAGTTCAGCCAACTCCTAAACCGCGATTTTAAGATTTTCGGTGTGTGAAAATCGGATGAATTTACGTGATGTACGTGAACAAATGCTTTCATTGCCCCTACCACTGTCTCGGTTTATTACCAACAAGAGTCGGCCCAAATTAACAGTGGTAAGGGTAACGTTAGTTACTAGTTACTACCCCGATCATTATTTATTAGTAAGTATACCACCGTTAGGAGGACCGCATACTGCCTCGCCAGGCCGACCATCCCAGACATCCACCTTTCGCAGTCAGGGTCTTAATGGAGGGACATGGAAAAGAAGGCATCTATTAAGGAGGGTTTAAGGAACAAGAGGGGAGGGGACAAAATGCATGTATGCATCACACACTATCATCCTATATATTATTTGGTGTAATAATGTAAATAAAAAACTTTCTAAAACGATGACACATTGATTTTTGGCTTGAAATAAATAATAAGCATTAGAAAACAAGCCATAGATAACGTATAAGGAATCGTCAGCTAGTATTAATTATTAATCCACCCAGGAAAAAAAGGCCTTATTAATCTTCAAAACTAATAAATATTCGACCCATTTTCTCTTATTCTGAGAGAGGCAGCTCATTTTTTTATAATACTTTGGTATTTAAACTGTTTTCTTTGATCAATCAGGCGGCCTATAAACTTACAAAACTTTTGAAATAATACAAAAAAACCATCTTACTTTCACTCGAAATTTGTTTCCACGTCAATTTCAAATATGCTCAACCTTTTGTTCTGCATTATTCTCTTACATTTTATCTACATCTACTTTTTTGTATATTCACCAGCCTTTATAAGAAAATTCTTGAATAACTTTCTCATGTATTCGCTTTTGTAAAAATTTTTACCTTTAGGATTCCGCTCCTCAATCTCGCTGCCAAATTTGTTTTTTTTATTTTCATTTAAACTTTCGGTACAGAATGCGGTGGGACGGTATTCATATGTCAAATTGCGAAATAAATAGCGTCTGAAATATTTTGTGTATTATAGAGAATATAAATCAGGTAAAACATAGTTGCGAGATCAGTGAGGCTGTCGCGTCTTGTGCAGAGTAATCCGGAGCGCAGCGGGGTATTTGGAGTAATGCCAACTTTACTGCTAGCTGCAAGGAGGGCGGGAGTTACCATAACACATCCCATACCAATACTAGCGTTCGCATATCTACTCGCTCAAGCTGCTATCCTGGTACCCCGTACCTGCTACTCAAGAATGCTTATGTAAAGGTAAATATTTTCTGATCGAAAAATAATTAGTTACATACATTTCGATACAAATAATATTTTGTAATGTAATTTAGTGTGGTTGTTATCGATTAAGAATCAACAATATTATGGTAGCCGTGTTTGTCAAACAGTCAGTAAATATATCGATGAATCTATTGCATGTTCACATCACTAACGTTTAAAGATTTCTATTATATAATATTTTTATCGAATTCCGACTTAAATAAACGCGTTTTTAATGAAAATTTTTAATTCGATTATTTTTAAAATAAATGCGCTTCGTAAAACACTGGCTCTTACAAAAAATTTTTTTTTTTTGGAGGAGAATAACTATAATATTAACAGATATTAATTTTAAAATCTGGGAATTTTGAATTTAAATAAACTGAAATGGTTCAGTATTAAACACGAATTTGAATTTGATTTTCACATAAGAAATATTTTCAAGATTGGATTACCTTGGACTGGCGTTGAACTCTTGCAACGTGACAAATGATGCTTGGTTATCAATGCAAGTGCACTTGCACCCATTGGGTGCGGAATAAGGCGAGAGTAGTAGTATTTTAAATACAAGCTCAACATTTTCTGAATACACGGTTTTATTATTTAATTACAATCTACAATTTGACATCTATCATTTTTACATTATATTAATTAATTACGTACACGGTTTTATTGCACAGGTTACAAATTACACAGCATTATTATTCTCGTACATTTTTACAGGTTGTAAAATCATAAGTAGTTTGCTAAAAATGTTCGATAGGTTACAAAAAGATTTCAGTTCCTCTTGAATTTACCACATCTATTATTAAATTACATCAATATTTAAGTTTTTCAATGTCATTGTACAGTCTTAACATTCGAGATAAGGAATTAAAGTGCGCCATATTATTGTTAAAAGTTGGGACAAAAAAGTATAGTTTTATAATACTTAAAAAAGAATAAGATGAATTGCCATACTTGGACTTTTAGCTTATGTATGAGCCTACTGTCAACTTACACACTTACACAAATATTTTTTTACGTATTTTTTAGGAGATTTCAGAACGTCCTTAATTCTATAAATAACAACAATTTCATAAAATTATGACAAAAATAGTTTCAGGTCTAAATGGGTTAAACAATTTTGAATTAAGCATCCTATATCTGTATACAGAGTAATTTTTTTATTTATTTATATTTTATTGTTGCGCACACAGTGCTATGTTAGGTACAATGAACCAAGAATTTACAATTTGAGGTAATATATTTATACAACATAACATCAATTACGTGGACAACACAATGTACAAGACAAATGTCTGAAGACGTGAAGTGGAGCAAACAAAGTATACAAAGTGGTTATGTTATATCATGTGTATGTTGTATTGTGGTATGTGTGTGGAGTGTGGTGGTGGGTGTTGGGAAATCTGAATATTTAAACGCAGGAGACGATAAGTAAAGAGAAAAAGGATAGCGCCGTCCTGGCAGACCGTCGATGACCATCCTACAGATGTATTCGGCGGAGCTGATGGATGCTGATAAATATACGGATAAATATTTGTATTACATACATTAATAAAACACAAGTCGGACGGAATTTGTTTTGAAATAATAATTCCTTTGAATGAATAATAAATTTAAAAAAATTCTTGGTAATTGAAAAAAATATACATACATTATTAAAATAGCGCTAGGCCTTCCCTTAAATTTACTCAAATTTGAGTATGTAATACAAAATTCTCTGCATTGTTATTTCTGACAACTCCGACACAATACCTACTCCCGAGTTGTGTAGAGAAATCAATTTAACATTTTATTATTTATTACTTGTACATTACAATGAGTTGTAGCACAATGTCACATTAAACATAACCTCACAAGTAATTATATTTACAAAAGGGAAGCAGATGAATGGAAATCCATTGTACAAAGAGACCCGTGTAATAACACAAACGTGAAAAATTGGGATTTTCAACGTTCTAAATAAATTGTAACATCAATCGTTCAGTTTTATTGCGAGAGCAGGAAAATTTCAATTTATGCTTACTTTAAATAATTATTATATTTATGATTGTTTGTTGTAAGCAAGTAGCTTATAGTCAAGTAAATATAGGTTTAGATTGCGTTCAAGACCATTCAGGAAATTTGTTTTTATAGTTTGTCTTTGTAAGGAACACAGATGGGTAAGGCAACGGACACCATGCAACCCGTGGTATCTACATTGTCGTTACGGCGTAGGCGTTGCGGGGCTGGCTGAAGCATATACTACGTATGCCTCCCGAGAGCCTTAACCATACTTGGACTATTTAACAATGGATTTCAGGTTCTCGGCGTCCCTGGTCGCTCCACTGTGACATTTCGTCGACAGTTTTAGCGTCAGAGCTGCGGGACGTGGACTTTGACTTGGGAGATGACATGGGAGCTGGCGGCCGATCGCTTGGTCTGGTTGCAGTTTGTGGATTCCATATGCCCCACATAGGGAGCGGTATGGCATGATGTTGACTTTTTATTTAAATTTTGACATCTCACGAGACTTAGAAATTTGGAAGGGAACATGGATTTCTAGGCGTTTACAGGGTTTTGGACCTGTTCATTGGCGGGTTAAGTGGCCACTTGTTGTATATTACAACATTCCCCATTTCGCCTAGTATTTGATTTACATTTCTAATGCCAATATACTATTAAAATGGCGCGACGTTCACATGTGATACACTCTCTGTCATCTTTGAGAAAATTGCTAAGAATTTTAGAAGAAACCTTTATGATGGAAGTGAGATTCTTATCACGAATTATATAAACCACTGAAAGTGTTTTGGGAAAAAAATCTTATTTTTTATTTAAATTTTTAAATTTATAACACAGAGGGGTATGTACAAAATTAGTTAATTGGCCAAATTATTATAAAAGCACTAAGTTTTTGGAAATGGGGGGTAATTTTACTACGATGCCCAATTTCCCGTTTTTTTATTCAAACACTAAAAGAAATTCGTTAAATTAAACCCCCAAAAAGTTCAAAAAATCAACTTTTGGTTTTTTGAGGGTTGATTCTTAAAATTTAATGGGAAAAAGTTTTTTTAAAATCATTTTGAATAAAACTTTTAATTTATTGTTTTGGTTTTATGGTATTATTATTTTATTTTTTTTAAATTTTTAATTTTAATATTTTTTTTTCCTTTTTTAGAAAATTTTTAAAGGCTTTATAATGAAAAAAATAAAATAATTTTTTGTGGGTTATAAGAGTGAAAAAAATTTTTTAAAAGTTTAAAATTGGTTTAAATTTTTATTACTTTAAAATTAAAGGATGGCAACTTGGTGTGCGGAGGGTGTTGATCTCTTCAACTTCCAGCATGGATCAGTCAAGTCATTTTTGTAATAAACTTTAGCTTTGTAGTGTTGTGTTTTTTGGCATATTATGTATATTTATATTTTCATTTTTATGTCATTTGCTAATATTTTTTGTATTCTCTTTATGAAAAGCCTGTATAGGCGTTTATATTTGAATAATTATAATAATTCATATTATAATTTATGGGGGTTTCAAGAGTGATGATATAAGTATTTGAAATGTTTATAAATGTGATTGTATTTTTGATTACTATATTAACCCAAGTCACGCTGCAATTATGAAATTTATAACTGATTCATCAACATACTAACTTTAAAGGAAATTTGGTTGTACAAATAACTTCTCCTTCCCATCGTTTGAGTGATACCTTATATTTGTTTTCTGGTATTTGAGTTTGAGGTTGTGTAATTGGGAGGAACTCAAAGTGACGTATTTGCCCTAACCCTAAGTAAAGTTAAACGAAGATGTATTCCGGGTCTGTAGGTTAGTACATAACACAGCCTTATTTTTACGAGATCATTTGGATGGCGTTCCGCTCAACTGTTGTTAATTTAACAGCAAATTGAGTTTGTAACGTTCTGCTTATTAAAACGTAAAGGCAATGAATGGAGGCTCAAAGAAATTCCCTTACCTTGTAGTTAGGTGTGATTACGAGGTCTTATTGGTACAATTCGGATGTCATTAACAAGTGGTCTTCTATGCTACATAAGCGCTCCGTATTAGTAGTAAAACCTTATGTGTACTTTATAGGTATTCGGAAGAAAACATTGGTTTTACACGAAATTAGTCAGAACCCTCGAGTATTACTATAGATCCATTATTTATTTATTCTTATCTTTTTACTCATCACGAGGCAATCTGTAACACATTAACGTTTGTAATAAGTTTTTATAATAAGGTATGGACCCTTTCTCCCGTTTTAAGCCCTAAAAAACATATTATATTAAACAAAGCGGTAAGAATTTTATAAAAGCATTGTCAAGTATAATTTGTTCTTAAATGATAGAAGTATGTAACTAAAAAAATAAAAATAAATAAAGACTCTAAATAAGTGCGGTGTACATATCATTTTACAAAAGTAACAATCAGAGTAACAAACGAAAAGTATAATAAATTCATCATCATGTGGTGCCTTGGGTGCCTATCCAGGAAACCATAAAGATCCAGAAGGCTGCAACCGTCGGCGTCGGGCGTCGAAAAAGGGTAGGTGGTAGTTGTTGAAGACGTAGCACGTAGCACGTGGTGCCTAGCACGTGTCGTGGCACATGGTACGCCACTGATGATTTCATCGAATCCCCCCTCCATGTAGACCGCTGACCGCGGATGCAACGGTGTGGATGTCTGGGATGGGCAGGCCTGGCGAGGCGGGAAACTGGTGCTCCACACGGTGGTTTGTAATTATTACTAATAAATAAATGATCGGGGTAGAATAAAACTAACATCCCTGCCACTGTTAATTTGGCCGACTCTGGTTGTTTTGGGTGATGGAAACAATGACAATTATAATACATAAGCCGAGACGGTGGTAGGGGTACAATGAAAGCATTTGTTCGCGTACATAATCGTAAATTCATCCGTATTTTTATCACACTAACAATTCTTAAAATCACGGTTTAGCTTGTTGAAAAAATCGGTAGAGTTGGAACTGGACTGAAAAAAAGACATCAATAGTCTTTAAAGCAGTCTAGGGAAAGGGTTGGGCTTTCATTGGATTCATCGGATTAGTGTTAATTTAGTTTAGTATTTCTGTATGTGTTGATCATAATAAAATCAGTCATTTTCGTATTTCTTGATTTGTAAATATTATATTATCCGCATCGGTATTAAAGTGCACTGACATGTAAAGTAAGTATTATCTTTTATTTTCTACCGCCACCTAGTTTTAAGTTGTTACCGTTTACAAAAGCAAACTTTAGGTTCAAAAGGTTGGTAACAAATGGGCAAGCATGAGTAGGCTGGCAAATTCCTGAAAATTACTGAAAGTTGTCTGAAAAATTGCTTAAAATATTTATGAGTTGAAATGCGATATCTCAGGCGAATGTGTGGTAATAAATGATGTCTGATAGGTTGCACCTTTGTTTGAAATTAGAGCAGAATGCAAGGCTTGAGATAAGCATTATCGGACAAAATTAAGAAAGGTCGTTTTACGTTGGTTCGTCATGTAGAGCGAATGGATGATGAAAGAACTTGCTAAAAAAATATATGATGTCGACTGGGCAAGGATGTAGAATTCGAGGAAGGCCGAGAAAGAAATGGCCATGATCACCAAAATGAAAACAAGTTGCTGTGAAAGTTGGGCATGTACCTCTGTTGGCTAATGAACAATGCCAAGCATGAGGCCGATCCAAGTATTTAATTGAGCTTTGCCATTCAAGATGAACAGCTGAGAGACGTCTCACACATCGTTCTGCCTACATCTAAAGCTAAATGCAGGGTTTTTAGTACCGATCCGTAATCAGCGCACAAAATAAGGAGAGCGCGCTTTCGCGGTTGCGGAACCTGTGGCTTGGAATGAATCTCCCACCATAAGTTGCGAAACTGTGAGAGTGAAGTGATGTTCGAAGAAATTATAAGACCTATATGTTCTCAAATCTTTTGACTTCCGATTAATTTGATAATGGTATTTTCTACTCAGAAATTGAGTTTTCACTCATCTTAAATTTCCCGAGCCGTTAAATTCAATATTTAACGAGATTTCCCTTTGAGGTTTATTTATACGAAAACGTCGCTGTCGATCAATTTATCTCATTATAATTCTGAATTAAGAAGTTGTAATAGTCGACGTACGTGCATGAGAAGATGTATGAATTGTGAGGAAGCAATGAGTGGTTGTGCTTTCATATCCTTCTCTGTCTACCCCTTCGGGAATATGGCGTGATGGTTAGTTAAGTTAGTTATTTACATGTATGGTTATCCAGAATTAATGAGATAAAATTTAATCTATTAAAAAAACTTGTTTAAAATTCAATGGGAAATAGGCTTAATGTTTTTTCTACGTGAAATTCTATCCAGTTAGAGTACTTACAAATGTTTGCAGGTGTAGCTATAAAGCGTACTTCCGATTCCAGTGAGAGAGCTTCACGTTATGGCAGTGAAATCCATCCTGAAACGGAACTTGAAACACTATCTTCCTCACGTGATTCCTTTCAGAGCAATCGACTCAGGTTGTGCTTTATATACGTTCTACTCTGAACATGTGGTTCCTAACCAAGGAACGACAGTCAAATAAAATGTCGGTGATGAAAAATCTACTCGTTTGGTTGCAATCAAGATATCCCCGTTAACACGAGTTCCAAAAATGATAAGCATGGTGGAACAAAACTCTACCAGTGAGTCTAAATCGTAATTAGAGTCGATTTTGTAGAATAAATTTTTTTTATTTGACCCATAGTTTTCGAGAAAATTGAGTACGAAATGATTTTTTGATTTTTCGATAAATTTTTGAAAATTGTTAAATATCATGTATTAAGTTAAAATTATACTATCCATAAATATAATCCAGATTTGTTTACAGGGCTTATTACCACCTGTCATTGGCTGGTTAAGTATATCCATATTCCTGAATTTGAAATAATTCTACCTCATCTCTTTAGGGATATAAAATGAAATATATACCTACTCCCGTCTTGGAATAAAATCCAGATTTGTGTACAAGTATTTGAACACGCCCAAAATGTTGTATAATCTATAACTTGTTATATTTTTAGGGGAAGAGATATTTTACTGAAACATTGGTCCAGATGATATAGTTTAATAATAATAATAATAATAATAGTGTTTATTCCAGCATAACTAAGCAGTTAGTGCAATACTTAGTTAGCCAATAGCATAGGTAAAATACAACACATTATATATTTCATAACTTAACTAATCATTAATTAATTTTAAAAATAATAAAACTAAAAATAAAGTTGTAACTTTAAGAAAAGAAAAACAATTTCAGTTCACTGGTGTTTGGGACACACAACATTACACTCCAATGCTGCCACATGTCCAATTCCCATCTTCATGTTTGCACAAGCTGTTGTGCTGATGATCGAGGTTGAAGAGCTTTCATCAGCCTCTCCCGAAAGCCTGCAACTCGGTGTCTCACTGCTGATAGCCCATCCCATGTGGTATACGTGCTGTAGCAAAACATACCACTCGCGCTACAGTGACGGGTAATTTCATCAGGGCTTTATACCCATTGTTGTAGCATACCTTCATGTGCCTCTAATTAAAATACTAACTAAATGAATTCTATTAAAATTGTGTTACATGCCCCTAGATTTGAGAACCACTGATATTCGACAAAAGCTCACTAAATGTATAATATTCAATCGATTTAATATTATATAAATTGTCAAACGTGTGAAGGCTTTATTTCTTTTAGAATCGTGTAATTTTTTCGATGGTGAAAATCGAGATTCTTAAACGTAACTTAGGTATTAGGTTTCTTAATCTGATTGTTAATTTCTAGCGAATCTGCATTCTGGATTTAATTAAAGCGTAAGATTTGTAAAAAGTTTAGTCGATAAGTCGTAACCTTTTCCTAACCTATAACCTATTCAGTGACATATTTACTAATAACTTATGCGGCAATATAAATCAAATATCAAATAACCATCCACTTGCGAGTAACTAGCGATAAATCCAGATTTGTGTACAAGTATTTGAACGAACTCAATATGTTGGTTCAAAAACATTAAATTTATAAGTAAATTATACTCATTAGGCATGAAAACGTCAAAGCATTGAATTAATTTTTGCATGTTGTTTATATTAGTAGGGATCTATGATCTACAGTAAAAAATACAATTATTTCTGAGAAGAAACTTTAAAGTTTTGTCGAGCGTAAAAATAACATCAAAGTCCTGAAATATAATGTTTTATTCACCGCCATTACTAGAGAAATGCATTTTGTGGAAAGCCGAAGTTTATACGACTGTAAATATTTACAAATCAAATAATATTTCCATCTTGAGCATAACTAGACTGGTGAAAACCGATATTGAAAAGTCAATGGGTCATGAAATTCAAGGCGAGGAGTGGGTGACTACAAAGGTTTTAGAAATCTACCGCTAAAATTCATGAATCATAATTATTTAAAAATTTTACTTCGTTACAATTATTTACAAGAACTATCTATAGATTGAAAAAAAAAAATAAAACACCACATTTCCGCCTTACTAGATAATAAGTTGATGACAGCAAGCCAGAATTGTACCTAAATATATTTGTTTATAATAGTTTCTAGTTTTACGGTTATTAAACATGATGAATATGCTTGTAAAAAGAGTTGTACTTTTATACATATATTTCAAAAATAATTTTTTTTGCAAGAGTACATATTGCGTATTTTAGTTTTGTATTTTGAACATGAAATTATTTTATTTATTTATATTTTAATGTTGTGCACAAAGTGCTATGTTTGGTACAATAAACTAAGAATTTTCAATTTGAGGTAATATATAAAACATAACACCAAATACGTGGACAACACAATGTACAAAACAAATTTCTGAAGACGAGAAGTGAGCAAACAATAGTATACAAAGTGGTTATGTTATGTCATGTGTATGTTGTGTTGTGGTATGTGTGTAAAGTGTGGTGTACGTGTTGGGAAATCTGAAAATTTAAACGGTGATAAAATAATGAATGCAAAATAAAATTATGCACCAACTGACGAGTTGCAGCAGGTAACTCAGAAGGACACTTATTATTTTACATAATATTGAAATAAATAAATTAAAAAAAACAGTCTCGTAGAAATACCACGGTCGTAACCCAAAAAAACATAATCTGTATTATGAAGGCTGAGAAAACTAACGAAATTAGATTGAAAAATAAAAGTAAATCTTTCTGAAATTGTGTGAAGTATATAAGTAGTTATTAAAAATATTTTTTGTGTGAAAGCTAAGGCTTGATAAATCAATGATAAGTCATCGAATTCTTTTATCATCGCGTCTTAAAAACGTCATTTGGTAAACCTGTAGTATATCTGTTAATATTGGTTGGTGAAATGATTTTTTTGTTGATTCCATCAAGTTTCATATTAATAGTAAATAAATAATATAGTTACACGTATAACTAAATTTATATTTATAAATTCATAAGGAAGTCAGTAATACCCCACCCAGTTAGGTGTACCGACTCCCAGTAAAATTATTACTGGCTGCGAAGTTTACCCGCTGAAGTTTATTGACGAATCCATAAGGGTTGATATTATGGAGAGGGTGGGAGGAGGTGCAATACAAATATTCTACATGCTGCAACGATCTACCTACCATGCTACACCTACACACTGTTTCCAGAAATCGCTTTAGAGGAGGACTGAGGCTACGTTATGTAGATTCCACAAACTGTCTCTAAACTCCCGGGCGTATTCCCAATTCAGGTCTACAGTCCGTAGTTCTGACGAAACTACCGACCAAATTAAATTAAATTAATTACTCGATACATACTCGTAGATATTATTTTGACAGCTGTTTCAATAAAAAATCAGGTGTTTATTTTTACGCTCTTGCTTAACATATCCCATATGGTCTAGTGGCTAGGATATCTGGCTTTCACCCAGAAGGCTCGGGTTCGATTCCCGGTATGGGAAATATTTTATTTTATGATATTTTTTTTATTCGTAACAAATCACCATCATATCGGACCGAGAGGGTCCTCTGGTGGACCTAGGCCTCCCTATCCTGACTACTCCCGATCTTGTGCCGTTCCTATCCAATCTTTGATATGGTCCACCCAACTCATCGGTGGACGTCCTTGACGTTTCGGGATTTTCCACACCAGAACACGTTTCTTCCATCTTTAGCTATGTGATCAACCCATTTCAATTTCAACTAAGTAACTTTTTACACCACGCCCGCATCACGTCAGAAAACCCTGGGGCCTTACTATGGACGTACAATGCGACACTTGTATGCGACTGTCGTCCCTCTGTCGGCCACGGGTTACACTAAATTTGTATGGAAAATTGACTTGCTTAGCATACGATGACACCGTCGTGTCGCGGTCAAGATTCTTACTCTCTTCCCCATACAAATGTTTTCTGGTTTGGCGTCGAATCCAATCGTTCCATTTCAAAATACTGTTGTTATTTTTCATTTTGAGAAAGATTTGAAAATTATCAGAATCTCTACTCTTTGACTCAAGTATGTTTTTAAAGTAAAATGTTTAATCAGCTGTTTTTCACAAGGCATGTAACTTAATAATTTTCATTCAAATTTCAACATACTATACCAATGAATATATCCCATATAGTCTAGTGGTTATGATATCTGGCTTTCACCCAGAAGGCTCGGGTTCGATTCCCGGTATGGGAAATATCTTTTTAAATTTTGATCACCTTAAATAATTATGAAATTTGTTTAGAAAGTCTCAAAAAAAATTTCGGTTTTTAAAATATATTCTAAAATGCGGCGATGGACCTGGCTTGGGCATGTACTCCGGATGCCTCGGGGGAGCTGAACCCGAGCTGCCTCTTCTTTACGCCTGCAGGATCCCGCCGTCCTGGTAGACCATCGATGACCATCCTACGGATGTATTCGGTGGAGCTGATGGATGCGGGCTTGACGTGGAGGAGGCGAGAGAGCTGGCTGGTGACGAACTGGAGCGAACGTGGCGAAAGAAGAAGAAGAAGAAGTTTTTAAATAGGATAAGTAAATATATTTTTTTAAATATAGGATTTTCATCCTAGCGTTGGAACGAAACAATGAGTAGGAAGATACCTACATATAAATATTTTTAAAATTTTGCAAAAAATATTCCCATACCGGGAATCGAACCCGAGCCTCTCCCGAGGCATCGGAGGAGTACATGTCTAAGCCAGGTCCATCGCCGCATTTTAGAATATAATTTAAAATCCGATTTTTTTTTGAGACTTTCTTAACAAATTTCACAGTAGATATTTAAGGTGACAAAAATTAAAAAAGATATTTCCCATACCGGGAATCGAACCCGAGCCTTCTGGGTGAAAGCCAGATATCCTAACCACTAGACTATATGGGATATGTTGAATGTAAGAATAAAAATTAACATTCTTATCGAAAAATCGCGATACACAACTGTCCAAATAACTTTGTTGGCAAACTACATACCTACCTGATTAAGATAACTACGCTGGTTTTTATTATTATAAATATCTACTTCTATATTATACTACTACTCTTCCTTATCCGCACCAAATGGTGCATAAGGCACTGCATTGAAAGTCCGTGTGCAGTGAATCTTAATAATTTGTTACAAGAAGGTATCATAATCAGTTTTACCGAGTAACGTCACTGTTTTTAAAAGAACTTTTCAACATAATCTGTTTCAACACGATTTTCACAGCAATTTATGGCTAAAATTCAGATTGCCACTAACGATATACTGTGATAATTATGTTAATTACTCAATATTTTTCGGTCCACTTATATATTAGTTACGAAACAGGTCCGGCTCGCAGATCTGGGATTGTCAGAGCCTGCTTCCAAACGAGGGTTAAACGTTTCTCAGTATATTTGAAAGAGGGTTTTCTAGCGAATGATTGATAATGTACTGTATAATATATCATGCGCCGTAAACAAATACAAGCGTCTCTATCCTATCCCAATTTGGTTAATATGTTACCATATACCACAGCAACCCTTGCTTACCTACCATACCAAACCATACCAGCTCTTACCATACGATATCCCTACTCCCCCCTTTCAACCTGTTCTATATATACCATCACTACCCTTTCCTTTGTAGATGCATATCTCTCAATTCTCAGTAATTCTACGTCTAAATCCTTAACTATAACCTTTTGGAAATTATTCTGTACAATTATTAACAAGCATGTTTAGATTTGATATTTTCGGTATTTTGCAAACACATATTGCATTGTTATGGCTGTAAAAATCCCATATAAATCAATAAATAAATAAAGAATTGCACGTTGAAATGTGGTTTGATAAATTTGATGCGGACTATGAAAATTTAAAAAAAACTTGTTAAACTAAAAAAGAAATTTTTTATCCATCCGCATTATAAATATTCTGCCAACTTTCAAAACGAATTTCAATAGGTAGTCGGCGCTAATAATTGTTATCGTAAAGAAAATCACAATCGTGCGTAGGATTAATTTAACATTATTAGAAATTTCAATGTTTAAATACTATTTTCGAGATATCCTGAGCGAAATTGAGTTTGAAAAAAAGAATGAAGTCTTCGCACGATGGTGTTTCAAGTTTCAATCTGATCATAAAGACTCCATCAGAATCCTTATATGCTACCATCTTCTCACCAGCGGACTCATTCCGATTTCCCATTTAACTTTCTACTTTTTTCTACTACTTTCCCTTATCTGCCTCTAATGGTTAATTGGTCAAATGATCAGTCTTACGTTTCAGCGCCAGTCTAAGGTATCACATATTATGGAATATTTTTATGTGAAGAATCACATTGAAATAAAAAAAAATTATCAACCCCATAGGTAATTGAGCCTACGATCTCATGCATGATAGCGCTTACCACGAGACAGATTTGAAAAAGAAACGCAATTTTAACAAAGTATAATTTTAACAATTTGAACAAATTTATATATAAAAAAAGAGTCATAAAAGAATTATTTTCCTCTCATGCTTAAAATCAGCGATAGTATTTATTCTCATAGAATTCACACACACATGCACCCACTCTATCACCCTTTCTCCCAGCCTTACACTCACTCACACAACACCCACCCACCCTCTCTCTCTTTTAATATAATGTATTTTAATTTTTATAGTTGTATTTCCTCCTTTGATTTTGTTGAAATTTTTTTTTCATTTGACCCATAGTTTTCGAGAAAATTGACAAATTGATTTGATTTTTGCTGTCAAATTAATACTATAAATAAAGAAAACAATACCAAGAACCGAATTTCAAGATATCTGTATTCAGATAAATGGTTTTCAGTCACTAATTAAGTTTTCATAACTGTTGTCAGTAACACTGTTTTCAGTTTTCTGAGATATTGTCAATTAATATTTTCAGTCAAGAATATCGTTTTCAATAATATTGTTTTCTCCGTCCAATTTAATCTTTCCTAGCTTAACTAATCTTGGCTAAACGTCTCTCCATTATCATGTTGGCACAATGAATTAACCTAGCCCCATCAAGCGATACCCGATTCAACTATTTATTACTAGTTTGTCCTGTGTCGTATCATTGTAATTCTAGGGAAAATGGCGGCGTTTATGGGACAACTATCAGACATACTACGATAATATTGGGAATCAAAGTAGACAAAATATGTACATAGGTTTGTACCTAGGTTGTACTATAAATAATAATTTAAATCACATAAAAGACATTCTAAATATGAATATTAAAAAATATATTTATGCAGTAATATTCACATGTGATTGGCCTTGGACTGATAATTTTGCCTTCATATTACAACTAATTATCAAAATACACTGCACTTGGTGAACCAATTTTATTTTTATTTTTATTTTTTTATATTTATCGTTTCATTACATAAATTTTTTGCAGTTTGGAATGTTTATATTTCAGTTCTTTAGGTCTAACCCCGTGTTGAACTGAAATAGTACATGTATATATTATTTGAAAACATATTAATAATAAAACAATAACAATAGTAATAAAACTAAATGAAATTAATTCAATGACAGGGAAAAAAAATAATAAAAATAAATAATTAGAAAAACAATAAACCGAACAAAAGTAAACAATAGACATAAAAATACATAAACATAAGGAAATAAATTGAAATTTTCCCATGAAATGCTTCTCTTAATCAAGATTGTACTTTGAATAGATCTGCCACCTCCTCCCCCTGCTCCCACGCATCAGCCAATGCAGTACCCTATGCATCATTGGGTGCGGAAAAGGGAAAGAAGTACAGTCTACAAGAATTATAATAGTGCATTGCATGTAGTTTTGTAAATTAAAAGTAAAATAAATGTGAAAAACGTTTTCATCCAAAGATAGAGATATAAGCACGGAGTCTCAAGTAAGCTTATTAAAACTAGCATTAGGGGTCCAAAGCCCCGAGATATTTTGAAGTTGTTCCCCTCCCAGAGGTATGCCTGATACAAATATTCTCCACAAGTCATGCTGCAGTTTCACCACCTGCGTGGTAAGGACCTGCTCGTTACGGGGAGTCGCCCGCTATACTGCTTGAACCACCTCTTATATTATTGGGTCTTCTACCAACCCTCCCACCTTCCAAAATGCATCGTTATTTCAAATAATATCCCAGGATTACCACGAAAAGGGTTTACAAATTGAAATATCTGCAAATATCATAAGATTGCATAGATTTCTTTTTTAAAATAAAAAAAAAAAAAAAAAAAAAAAAGGTAATTTTTCTACCTATCCCTACGGGGAAACGGCGTGATGGTTAGTTAGCTAGTTAGTTAGTAATTAATACGAAACATGATGTAACAAAACTCGATGTACAAGAGGGAAATCAGTGAATCTTCGCCATGAATTATTAATTTAGGTGTGATTTTCATATTAATATTTCATGTAGAATGGTACTGAAGCGTAAGACTGATCATCCTTCCCTGATGTAATAAAATAATCAAAAGACACTGTACTTGGTGTACCAATGCAGTGTCCTATGCACCATTGTATGCGTATAAGGGAAAGAAGTAGTAATAGTTTTCGAAAGAATTGAGTAAGAAGTTGATTTTTTTCATGCACGCACGTCGATTATTCCGACTTCTTACATGCCACTTTCAAGCACTTGTTTTACTTGATCATGCCATGTCTTTCTCGGCCTTCCTCGACTTCTACATCCAGGCACAGTCGCATCATTTATTTTTTTAGCCGTTCTTTCATCATCCATTCGCTCTACATGACCGAACCAACGTAAAAAGACCTTTCTTAATTTTGTCGATAGTGCTTATCTCAGCCTTGCATTCTGCTCTAATTCAACATTAGTGCACCTATCATACATAGTAATAAATGTAGTCAAATTAATACTATGCATAAGGAAAACAAAAGCAAAAATAAAATTTTATCAAGAATTTATTCACGTTTACTTAATCTACGGTACTTTTAAAGGAAAAAAAATCAGATTGAAGTCATTTTACGGATTTGACTCCGAATATGATAAAGATTCACCAGTTTTCAGGCTGTGGTGAGAGTTTTGTTACTCCATACAAACTAGGGTTTTTAATAGTATTTTACTAGTATTATTTTACAAAATATTAAGATTTTGCTAACAATGAGTATGTACCTCCTCCTGAAGACAAAAAATATTGTAAAATAATATTTCCCATACCGGGAATCGAACCCGAGCCTTCTGGGTGAAAGCCAGATATCCTTACCACTAGACAATATGGGATATGCTGATTTGAAGAATAAAAATTAACACTTGCTTAACAATTCAAAAATCGATGTACAGCTGTTCAAAATAATTTTAGTGGCAAACCAGAGACGTGTTATATTACACCTATAAGTCTTAGTATTGCCACTGTACCCATAAAATTGGACCAAAAAGTACTAAGGACAAACGGATTGTTCATATTGATTGATTAAAAAATACCGGTGACAGCTATTTCGCCGGATCAAAAAAATACCTGTTGTTTGGCTGTTTTCCTGGCGACAGCTGTTTCGCCGTTATTTTCATCGTGGAGAACTATACTTTTATTAGCCGATTTAGGTAGGTTCCTACACGTGTATGGATTTATAAATAAGTGGAGTATTTGTAAGTCATTATTACATTCATAACAAAAGTCTTTGTGTCATATACAATGTATTCTAAGCATCTACGTTTAAACTCAAAGTTTAAATATCTTGAGAGACAATTTATTAGATAGACCCTCCAAAAAAATTTTAAAATATTATTGCCTATCACCGTAGCATTTTTGAAGAATCAGTTGTAAATTTTACATATTTATATATAATATGTTCTTACATATATATTATAATGTTCTTAATCGAATCGTATATTGCACATTGTGCATAAGTGTGTAGTTATTCAAACTTGTCCAAAGTTACTTACGTAGGTTAGCGTATATATTTTTTAAACTGTGCAAAATAAACAAAAGCATATAAAGAATAGTCCGCAAAAGGCAGGTAAACGAACTATCATCATCATTATACATACTATATCCGCTCCCTATGTAAGTTAGTTGAATCCATATATTCAACCATCCTACCAAGTCAGGTCCACGTCCCGCAGCTCTCTGCCAACAGGGATTGTCGACAGTGGACGTCCAGGACGCCGAGGACCGGATGCCTTGTTTAATAGGCGAGCACGTTAAAGGCTTTTGGGAGGTAAACGTAGTAAATGGCCTGGCCAGCCGAAACGCCTTCGCCGGAGGAAAGTAGACACTAAGAGTTGCTGCGTCCTTTGCCTCACCTTACAAATAATATTCTTCTAAGACACCTATTTCCAGAACTAAATATTCTCTTATTTTGGGCCCTGGTTGGGTGACAACTAGCCAATAATACTTATTTTAAATTTATAATATATGATGGGCGGAATGGGGAATGTATTTAGTACATCAAGTGGCCACTTAACCCAGCCATGACAGCCCTGTAAACGCCTAGATAATCCACATTCGTTTCCAGAGTTGCTTTGTCACCGTTGGAATATCAATAATATCTGATATCAGCCCAGCATGGGTACAATCCAGTAATTTGTATACATTCAAAATGTTGTTGATAACTACGCGTTTATGTGTATATTATTTTACCTCTTGCTATTGCTTTTCATAGAAGCAGACCACAATAAACGTGAACAATCAATGTTTACCAGTAGTTTGTTCTTGTAATTTTCCAATATTTTCAGTAATCAAAAGTTACATCATAAACTGCCACAACTACTTAAGTATTATGTAGTAAGTTGGTACGTACATACAGCGGATTATTCTTAAGCCGACGATCAATGGTTCATGATCCCCTCAGCCAATCACCAAATGAGATTGTCTCTCTAGAGGCCGTGAAAGGTAGAGTACAGTATTACTATTCGTATAAACATATCGGCTAGGCGACATATTACATAATATTATAGTCGCCAGTTTACTCATCAACGATGGAACTCGTTCTCGTACTACAATACAATTAATAATTAAGAATCGTACAAAATTAACGACTCTCGCAAGCGAGGTTTTGTTTAAAAAATATTACATTATTGGTAGAAAAATTTTTAATAATTATCTTATGAACTGCGTACAAAAATTCACGTGGTTGTTTGTTTAAAAAATAATTAACAACACATAAATCCAATAATTAAATATATCGAAGACCAAAAACAGTTGAATTAGGTTATTACCGATAGCAAAAATATCCTTGAAAACGTATAAATATTAAAAGTACCGTTCATGTCCAACGTATTTGGACTCACTCAAAATTTTTGTTTTCATTTTTTATGTTTTAAAAAACACGCCTTGCGGTGTGACTGTAACGCCACGTTTGGCAATGACGTCATAAAATAAAAGGCGGGAAATTCATTACGAAGTCAGCGCCCATATTGACATTGAAAATAAAATGCGCTGCCAAATGGATTTTTGCGAGCGATTTTGAAAGAATTTCAAACGTTAAACCGCCTAAATTTTTAAAAAAATCCCTTGATATTGTAATTTTCAATAAATTTTTTGAAATAAAAAATAGAAAATCTAGGAACCCAATTAAATATATCGAAGACCAAAAACAGGTGAATTTTTTATTACACCCACATGTCAGTGCTAGAGAAAAAAAAAAAACATATACTCGTCCCTACATCGTGTCATGATGCTTTTAACCCTCGCCTTGCGGTGATAAACACGTGTTCCAAAATCTCACAAAATAATGTATCCGAAATAATTAAAATATAACACTTTTTCGCTAAATCATCAATCAAACCTTTTTACACCGGAAAAAGCAATATTTTGATAAATAATAAGAATTGTAGGTAATTACTTAAAAATTATTTTTTACCTGCATGTTTAAGAAATTTTATTTATTTTGCGGTAAACAGAGGACTTTATGAGTTTTTAAATGGGTTTTTCAGCTTTAAAATTTTTTTTAAATGAGTTATTAATGACAAACAGATACTAACTTCAAAACTGATAAAAAATATATTATATGAAAAATAGTGTTGTAAAATATATGAATCAACATTTTGTATGGGTAACCCGTGGTTACATCGCCGAAAGCCGTGGATTGTTTTAAACACATTACTTTAAGGGTTAAAAAGAGAATCTTATTTAGTATAGAAAATTTTAAAAAAAACAAGATTTACTAGAGTATATATACTAACCTAACTAAAATACTAACGTTTTTTTGTTATTTGTGTGCAAAGACATTCAAATGCTTTTTAAAGAAAATTTTGTAGGCTACTGAAATTTACTCATGGTTTTAAGTTTTCCTTAAGAGTGTATTTACATCTATCTATACCCACATAATGTATCTGTATGAAGCCTTAGTACATTATTTAGAACGGACATTAGTTAGTTTAGAAGCGAAGGGTTTTAAAGGGGCAGAAGGTTTATGAGAGTAATAAAAAAGATTTTACCCACTCTTAACTATTCAATAAAACCTTTTTGAATACAAATAAGCTTCAAAATATAATGTGTCTAACGATTTAAGGGTACTTTTTGGCTATAAAATGATGGTAGAACAATAGAACGGGACTCATAATTTGATATGCATATGGCTTAATACGCATTTTACATTGTGAACATAATAATAGGTCTATTTCGATGTATCAATTCTGAGGATTAGTCTGCAGAAAAGTTCCATATCGTGATATCCACTGCGCTCTGTCTTTTCGCAGCCCTCTTCAGCTCAGTATATGAGGCTGGGTTCATGTCCTCACAAGCTTGCTCCAGATACTCTCGTCAGGGGCGCCCTCTGCAATTTGTGCCCTTACCCATCCTTTTTTTTGAAGTGAAAACTTATTTAGAATCGTTGGGAGTGATTTGAAACTCTATGAAACGAAAAAAAGCGACACTAAAAACAGACAAACATATAGATCTATGGGATTTAGCCTGCGAGAGAATGAGATAGAACACAGTTTCCGCCGGCTGGCAGTAGTTCCATCTACCTCATCAGATACATCTACCAGTTGATCGCCGGCACCCATTATACTTTTATAATGTGGAGGTCCTAGGCTATAAAACAGAATTTGTTCTATTCATGTATCTGAAGAGGTAGATTTGACTCCCAATATTTTGGAGCAAAACGGAGGGGAGAAGGCGCCTTGTCGCGGTATTTCACAGATAAATTGATAAATAATAATAATAACAATAATAATAAATTAAAAAAAATAATAACAATAATAATAACAATGGTAATAACAATAGTAATAACAACAACAACAACAACAACAAAAATAATAATAATAATAATATAAACAATAATAAAAATAATAATAATAATAATAACAATACCGATACTGATACTGATACTGCATTTATCTCATTCTCTCTCAGCTTAATTTTATTAAGGTTTCACTTCTACCTGGTGTGAACTGCACACATGCTGTTTTTTTTATGTCAGGAGACCCTCATGTCGCATAATGTGATCTTTCTCCTTCGATTCTTCTGAGAACCTTGTCATTTGTGATGTGGTCTCTCCATGAGATTCGTAACATTATTCTGTAATACCACATCTCGAAGGCCTCTAGCCTTTTACGATTTCTTTCAGTTAGGCACCATTTCTCACAGCCGTACATTGAAATACTCAATACATATGTTTTGGTAAGTTGCTTCCGTAGATTTAAGTAATGTACTCGTAGGTAATTATAAAGTTAAGATTTGAGAATCTTTGATTTTTCGTTAAACGCCAGCCTTGCTTGGTGAATGAAAAAATAAACGGAAAAACGAAAAAAATGGTAATTAAAAAGTGCATAAGTCTAATAATTTAGTTTTTTACGATAAAAAAGTGGAAAATTTATTATAAACATTACTATTCATAAAAAAATCCTGTGTGGTTTATTTCTTATTATATGTTATATTTTTTAGTGATACGAAAATATTTCAAATACATCTAACTAAGCTTAAAGTATTCGAGAAAAAAAATCTAAATATTTTTCAACTTCTACTATGTAGATAAAAATTCTATTTCATCAGTATAATTTGGCAGTTTCCAAAATAACTTT
Organism: Micrasema minimum; assembly: GCA_022494985.1. Lineage (NCBI taxonomy): Eukaryota > Metazoa > Arthropoda > Insecta > Trichoptera > Brachycentridae > Micrasema > Micrasema minimum. Next base: position 100,788 of record JAGVSP010000483.1, on the reverse strand, counting down.
TATTTTGATTCGCACATTCATATCATCGGCAGTTTGCGTCAGAGCTGCGGGACGTGGACCTGGCCTGCTAGGATGCGCGGGAACTGGCGGCCGATCGCTTGGCTTGGAGGCAGTATGTGGAATCCATATGCTCCACATAGGGAGCGGATATGGTATGATGGTGATGATGATGATATTCTAGACACCTGCAAATAATATTAACGAATAATATTAATAACCCCTAATCCGTGATTAATAATTGGGTTATTTGAATAAACTTTAGATTAGATTGTATCCAGAAATATACAAATTCCTCTATTTTCGTGTAGTCTGACATGAAGTGCCAAAAACATGGCTCGTCTATTTATGAGGGATTTTACCATAACTCCCCCCCCCCCATATTACATGAGGGAGCTGTTTAAACCGATTGAACTAACAAAATACGGGGTATAAAAGGCTGTCCGTATCAGTGATTGGATTAACCCTAAAGTGTTAATTCAACAGTTTTATTCTAATTATCATATGAAAAGTATCGTTTTAAAAGAATTCATTAGAGGAGAAAGGTGATGGTTTGAACCCGGGGGTTCTTTGAACAGACGAAATTTTTTAGTCGACATGTTGACTAAAGTCTCTTTTTTTTCGACATTACATTTTCTAAACTTACTCGTATAAAGTTATTCCTGCTTATGAAAGCTGAGCAGTTTGGAAAAAAATAAAATACAATGTAAGAATTATTATTTTTATTAAATATAATCTGAAAGGTTTTTACGGTATTCGAAAGAATTGCTATTACTGCTACTACTTTCTACTATCCGCATCCAATGGTGCATAGGGCACTGCATCGGTACACCAAGTGCCGTGTACCTTGATTATTTTGTTACATGAAGGTAAGATGATCGGTTATACGCTTTAGCACCAGTCCAAGGTATCACGCATGGTAATACAATTACAACTAGGATTTGCTTCATATTATCAACATAATTTATTTAAAAAATATATTTTATGCGTTTATATTTTTTCCGACAATTCGTTGACAGTTTGCGTTAGAGCTGCGGCACGTGGACCTGACTTGGGAGGATGCTCGGGAACTGTTCAGAAATGTTAATAATTTAAATTTTAGTATGTAAAGTTTTTGTTTTTTGCATTTTTAAAAACATTTAACATTATCAATATCTACTGAAACGTTAATATATTTTAAAAATAGCCAAATGCTCTTTGCTCCATTAGCTGCGAATACGGGAAAATGTGTTACAAAAACATATTTAGTAAGTTCATATTTTTTCTTGCAGATAATTTTAATTACATTAATAAAAACATTACTAGCGCAATAATGTAAAATAATGTACACATTATAAACTTATAATAGCGAAGGGGGCAGATCTCGCATGCAAAACGACTCCATAGTCAAGTTAACCTGAGCTGGGAGTTTGGGTAGAGATTGAAACAACATACCCTAGGCAATCATATTAATGGCTGCGTCTATACTCCAAGGGCTTCCTGAGATCCTGAGTACCGATAAAATAACATGCTGGCATAATAAAGCCTTTGCTTCGGGTGTTTAGCACTTACATGCTTAATTGTCCATTACCATTACACATTCACATATGCAGAGGAAAACGTGGTATGGAAATTATTATTTATAAACAACATTTTGAGCATGTCCAAAAACTGTATTTCACCCATTACGAGCTAACATTAAATTAAAATTTTGCAATCACTTATTTATACCTTGGACTGGAACTGAAGCGTATGACTGATATCTTACCTTCACGTTATAAAAAAAATATGAATATACACTGCACTTAATGTACCGATGCAGTGCCGTATGCACTATCGGGTGCTGATAAAGGAAAGAAGTTGTACTACAATCTCTATCCCTGTCACCAGCTAGCTCTCTTGCCTTCTCCCACGTCAGGCCCGCATCCATCTGCTCCGCCGAATACATCCGTAGGATGGTCATCTACGGTCTCCCAGGACGGCGGTATCCTTTTTCTCTTTACTTATCGTCTCCTGCGTTTAAATATTCAGATTTCCCAACACGTACACCACACTCCACACACATACCACAACACAAAATACACATGACATAACATAACCACTTTGTATACTATTGTTTGCTCACTTCACGTCTTTAGAAATTTGTCTTGTACACGTAATTGGTGTTATGTTGTATATATTACCTTAAATTGAAAATTCTTACTTCATTGTACCAAAACATAGAACTGTACACAAAATTAAAATATAAATAAATAAATCAATCACTTAGGTACCTCATATAACCTCACTTAGGTACAATCATAAAGGTTTCTGCTCAAATGCTTAGAAATTTTCTCAATGGATGACTGAGAGTTTTCACATGTGAGGCATCGCGCCATTTCACTGTAATTGGCAGATATATCTTCTGATAATTGGCAGATATGGATATCAAATACTAGGAGAAATGAGGAATGTTGTAATGACAACATTTTGAATGTGTTCAAATACTTGTCGACTAATCTCTGGATTATACCCATCAGATGATGGGCGGAATGGGGAATGTTGTAATACATCAAGTGGCCACTTAACCCAGACAACGACAGGTTATAAGCCCTGTATACGCCTAGATATCCAAATTTCTTATCTGTGTTGAGATGTACTACTACTACTCTCCCTTATCCGCACCCAATGGTGCATAGGGCACTGCATCGGTACACCAAGTGCAGTGTATATTGATCATTTTTATTTCATGAAGGTAAGATGATCAGTCATACGCTTCAATACCAGTCCAAGGTATCACACATGAAATATTAATATGAAAATCACATGTGAATAAATATTTCATGTTGACCCCTACAGGAATCGAACCCGCGACCTCATGCACGGTAGCCGAATGCACTACCACTGTGCTACCAGGCGGATTGAGATGTAACTTGTAATTTATTATTTATAAATGAATTATACCTATCTTAACAAAAAAATTATGTCCAAATACTTGCACACAAATCTGGAATTTTACCCATGACGGGACTTCATCAATTTTCGTAAATCTCAACAAAATAAGAAAAAGCTAATAAGCAGAATGGGGAATGTTGTAAAAGGTCAGGCCACCCAGCCCAGCCAATTACAGGTCATAATAACACTGCAAACGCTTGAATATTCATATTTACAAGTTTGGAATTTTTTTTTATTTGTTAAATAACAATTGACATCTCAATAGAGACGAGAAGTTAGAAATGGAACACGTATCCTACTATCTAGGTGTTTACCTGGACGACTTATCATTGGCTGTGTTAATGTATTACAATATCCCCCAAAATGAAATCAAAGAACAGAACTATACAAATAAATTAACGTTCAGTTGAAAATTATGTCAGAAGCACTCACTTTGTAGTTCTTCCTTATAAACTATTATTTATTAGTTAAAAACGTGTTTCATTTTAAAAGTTTATAATGTTGAATGGGGTTCTTTTCGATTTTTTATTTTTTACTTCAAAAAATTGATTGAAAAATTACAATATCAAGGGAATTTTTTTATTTTTTTACGATGTCATATGAATTTTCTAGTGTAAATTTTTTCAAATCGCTCGCAAAATCCTCCATTTGGCGCGCATGCGGTGTGACGTCACATCAATATAGGCGCTTACTACGGAATGAATTTCCCGCCTTTCACGGTGGACGGGTATGACGTCATTAGCCAATAACAGGCGTTAAAAATCATTCGTATTTTCGTGTTTTTAAAAACATAAATTCATTAATAAATTCAACATTTTTGAGTATTTTGTTTTATATAGTTGGAATTGTAAATATTTATAACGTTTTTAAGAATATTCATGTCATCTGAAAGAATCCCATTGTTTTATTATTCATCATAGTCATCATTTTTGACCATTTTCCTCTTACTCTAAAGGAGAACATTTTGATGATTGTATTTTTGGTGTAGAATACAGCGGAACATTTTTTTATTCAAAAGAACCTTAGAACTAAGAACGTATATTGTATAGCATTGATTATTACGAGTATTTTTTAATGTATAACAAAATGAAACAAAGCGAATTGATTCGCATATTTTACCAAAGCATTTTATCCTAAAATTTACCCAATTGTTCACATGGATACTTTCCAAAATCATATTATGGTTCATATTTGTAATCTGCGTCCTTGTGTTATATACGCCCATGTTAACATTGCATCAACACAGTCCAGTAATTTACAGAAGAGAAAAACAAAAGAGATACATTTAAATGCGCGCTCGTATTTTATTATAACTTAACAAAGTGGTGTTTTTAGGGGCGTAAATTTTGTTGGCGGGTTTGTGAATTTGTACAAAATGATAAATTAAACCAAGTTGATGAGAAGTAAAGAATGCAAATAATGAATGCAATGTACTGAAGGTGAATTCCATGGTAACTGATGCAACATTTGGAAGAAAAACATTTCTTTTAACTAAATTATAAATAAGTAAAATGGCTTATGAAGTAGTTTAAAAAATTATTTTATAAAGGCAAACTGGCATATAAATTAATGTGTAGTGAATTAAAATTGTGAGGTTTCACTGCTGATGCCAAAAAAAAAAAAAAGTTGTAGTAACTGATGCAACATGAAATGGACATACTTATTGAGAATGTCTATGCAAACTAAAAAATCTGTGAGTTATGAACTTTCTACATTGAAATTTTTACGTCAATGGTAAAAATAGTATACATTAAAAAAAATCATATTTCACTATTCATTTCTATTGTTTTAATTACCTATATACACAAAAAATATACATAACTGACGCAACACAAATATTGAAAACAAAAGTAGGTTCACAGAAGCTATTCAACTGATGGTGGCTATCTTGCTTCTTCTAATGCAGTTTTCTCTCACCAGGGGGCTGGAATGTCCATAAAGTTAAGTTGATAAACAACTTCAATATCCCAACAAACATAACAAGATAATTTTATTAAAAAAATAATTTTATTTTTTTTCCTGGTTTTGTCCACTTTTACATGGAATTCACCTGAAGTTAGAGTCAAGTCTAATGAAGGAACGTTATAAAGACGAAAGGAAAGGGGAAATGTGTAATTTTTTTAGTGCATTAAATTCTCAGCAAGGAGCTAAATGTTAACCGGTTTCAAGGAAGTGTCTCACACGTGAAACCATCAAATTATAATACGGGAATAAGTCCCCGAGGATATAAGCCATGTTTGAGGAAGATATTAAGGCTTTTAGGGTCGTTAATTGAAGGAAGATTATATCTCTGCTGATGGCATATCAAAACGCGAATCTAAAACGGAGGCATGTTTCAACTTTATATTCCGAAAATTGTTTTTACTCGCGGAAATTTTGAAACTAAACTCTTTCCAACTAAATTCGTGATTGAAAACTTCTCCGGATATTAATCAGATTGAAACCTTTTACCTTTGAAAGAGAATCAGTCAAGTGTCCTTGATTAAATTCATTAAAATTTTGTGTATCTTGTTTATAAACTGTGTAACTGTATAAAAAATACTACTCAAGTTCTCATTTCTTTTTTATATCTGTCGACAAAATAAAATACTGTAAATAATTTATGGCAAAATACACATTAACAAATACCTAACAATATAAAATATTTTAGTTTGTAATGGTATTATCTACGTATTTTTTTAACAGATTGTTTCAATTTTTTATGTATGCACGTAAATACATTGATATCCAAGCTTAAACAAACTTTATATGGGACAGAAGAAGAATAAAACTGTACAGTTTCTCGTGAAGTTTGCAAACTGTTCCGTATAAAGCGAAAACTGTATGGAATATTGAATGGTCAGCCCAACGCACGTTTAGCTGACAGTTGGTGTTTTTTATGTAAACGTTATAGCGGATATATTGGCATATTAAATGCTTTTAAAAATGAAAAAAAAAACCAAGAAAAATGAGGAAATCCACTGCTACCCGAAATTGAATTTTAAAAATGCTTTCGTGTAGACGCGAATATTTAAAAATTTTGAAGTGGGATGAAATATCCCAAAAACGCACGCGAAAATTAATAAAAAAATGTTGAAAATAGCATTCATTTCAAAATCTTAAACAATGACGTCACTCCTTGTATCTAAGTGTAGTGTTTCCGGTTTCCGTTTTTAAACCCCCGTAGCCGCGTTCCATGGCATTTTAATATGGAATACAATCTACATACAAGCTTTTATTGCAAAAAAGATGGCCGCCATTCAGTCTCCCTAGAACAGCTGTTAACAGTATATGATAGTTGAGTCGACGGTATATTTTATCTGTGCTTCCCGCGTCAGTTTGCATAGATTTTTGATAGTTTTGTTACTGGCTGGAGAAATACCATGGCCTTAAACAACCGTTTTTATGACGTCACTCCTGCAAAAATGACGCAGTTAGTACATAGTAGTATTTGGCGTGGTATTTGAAATGTGCAACTTTAAAAAATCGTATCTTCATCAATAACTTATAAAAAAATATTAAATATATTTTTTTTGTTTAGTTAAATAGTAAGTTTATAGAAAAAAATTACTTTAGAAAACAGTGGATTCCCTCATTTCCTGTGAGCAAACATACGATCGCGCTTAAAAAATATTCATATTTAGCGTCTCTTTTGACGCGTACAGTTTCTGAACAAGCAACTGCACAGGAAACTGTGCAGTTTTCTGTCCCTTATAAAAAGTACGCATTAAAGACGATCTATTTATACTTTTGTCTATTTTCGTTAAAATCAAAACAGTACATAAATCCATTCTAGTACTTTACATGTCAGAATGGGTATTATTTAAAACGTTTCATACAGATGACAAAAAAGAAACCCAATTAGCCGTACAAAGGGGACGCAAATGTTTCCCGAGTCGGTCGGTCGGTTCAAAGAACTAGAGATACGAAATCTTTTTATTTCCAGGACGAATGTTTTTTGCTATTTAAGTTCCCGAGTCAATTGTGAAACGAGACGATCCCATTATTTTGTACTAGGACCTGTTTTTTATATCCTAAAGGATTCATTGAAATGTTTTTTATTTAAATATGTCTAAAGAAATAAAGGATAATTTGATTGAATATAAAAAATTTGCAGGTAACTTCACTCAAAGAAGTGAAATATTTTTTATACTATTAATAATATGTTTTTTTTTTAAAACTCTCTTTGCTCAACTGCCAAGGGTAAGGAATCAACAACTCCCTTGATTTTGTTGCAATATGAACTGGGACAAAACACATCCAATTATCCCCATTGTTAATTCTAAAAATGTTTTCGTTACTTAAAATATTTGTCTTTTACCAAAACAATACAATTTATATTTATTATTAACTTACATATAGGTACGTACCAACATTTTTTTAGAAGTGTAAAACAAATTTGAATTAGCTATGCTAGACAATAATATAATATAACAAATTGTATTTGAAGAAATAAAAAAAAATTAAGAACTCAGTATAAAGAATTTATCCAGTACTATTTTAGTGATAATTAAATACAATAGTGTATTAATTAACAATTTGAATAATTCTAATATCCTTTTATTCTCAAAAGATCATTCGCGATCCTCTTAAAACAATAAAGGAGAATTATAAATTCGGAATATTAAATGAAGTTTGTAATCTGATGCTATCCATTAGCAGCTTGAATTTTCTTAATGAATGGCATTGAAATTCAAAGAAATTAATTAAAAGAATGGCGGCCCCGTTTTATAAAAGTAGCACCATAACTTTTTATTGTAAAATATTAAGTTAGGAAAGTAGACGAATCGGTGACAGAATTTTACGATCTGAAAATTATTGATAATTGTCTGCTTTCGTATTTAGAAAAAAAAAAATCAATTTCTGGGTTCAATTATCCTTGGGGCTATGTTTTGAGACAAAATAACGCGTTATGGTTTTATAAATTAGGTTTTGTAAATCTGTATTTGCATTGATTTGGTTAAAAGTGTAAGTCTCTATATTTTTTATTCATAGCTAAGTCCTGCGTAAAAAATTGATTAAATTAAATTTATTTTTCCCAATAAGTATGTCATTTATGAAAGTGTTATATAACTGTTTGAGGATTGACCAATGTAAAATTATTAAGGAAAACTATTACTTATATCATTCAACTACTACCTATCACAAAATTGTTCCTATCAGCACCATACTACTCTAATTTAGTACACTAATCTCGCTTTCTCCACATTTTGGTAGCACTTTTTTATACACTCACGAATATCTGACGCATCTGTAAAGTTCTTATAAAATATGTAATTGTATTGTTTACAATTAATTATGATTCAACGAACAATAAGATAATCTAGGTTTGAAAGCACCTTTCCTTAAAGGAAAAGAAGTTTGGATGGTGATGGTGGTATGTTTTAAAAATTCCATTTTCAAGTAGGTGGTTTGTTATGGCCTTCTATATTATGTATAGGGCTCGATAGGTGATTGGTTGAAAAGTAAACCGGAACATTTTCTACTAAACTGAACAGTTTTATAAGTGTTAGACATCTTTCTTTCAAAAGAAACGGTAAAATCGTAAAATTTTTAAATAAAGTTTTCTCTTCAGAACTGTAATGGCGCCTTATTAAAATTGGATGCCGCCATTAAAGTCCGTTTTCGAGTAAAACGGGGAGCTTATTCTGACAGGTAAATTTAGATTAAATATTTATGGGACCAAGAAAAATCTTACAATAAGGTATTATAAGACCACTCTGTTACAGAGGAAACGGCCTTCTCGTGAAGTAAGAATCACACGGTAATAATTAATTCATTAAAATTTAATTGATCATTTTCAAACACTAAAGTGAGTTTTTTTTGGGAATTTAAGCATTATTTAAATGGTTTGAAATTTTTTTTCTTAGGTACTGGGGTAACCCGTGCCCAGGCATAATAAACCTATAATACAATTAAAGAACTATTAGTATTTTTAAACGTGGTAAAACTAGAAAAACTGTAAGGTACAGTATTGTATTGGGTTACAGTACTTATTTTTTAATTTTCAGTAAAACAGAACAGAAAACTTTCAATTTAGAAGATATTTAAAACAATCTCGGTAGTACTTTTAGTAATCTTTGAGGCGTCTTCCAACAATTTGATTAGTAAAAACTTTACAACTTGAAAATTTTACCTTCGCATTAAACGCTTCCTAGGCAGGATCAGCCTCCCGAGCTAATTCGATCTTTCTATTACAACAAGTTATAATTATTTCCCGTTGTTTTCTCTCGTCCTTACGTATTTCTGTAGATATACAGTATCTGAATCTGGGACTAAATTTAAAAAAAAAATAAAATAAATCTTAATATATACATAATCTGAGAAACAATACATGTCCTACTGAGTTGCCTACTGCAACTCGTCCGTAGGTGCATAAACACATGTTCAATTAAAAAATAAAAGTACACAAACATACTCTTGCGCAAAAAAATGTAAAATACATAAAAATACAATTTGACATCTCAACAGAGACGAGAAATTTGGAAGGGAATATGGATAATCTAGGCGTTTTACAGGGCTACTTGGGCTTTATGGCCACTTATACATTGGACTGGGTTGGCTGGGTTAAGTGGCCACTTGATGTATTACAACATTCCCCATTTCACCTAGTATTTGATATCCATATCTGCCAATATGCAATAAAATGGCGCGACGCTTCACATGTAAACACTCTCTGTCATCTACTGAGAAAATTGCTAAGCATTTTAGCAGAAACCTTTATGATTGCAAGTGAGATTCTTACCGAATTATATCACCTACTAGGAAACGCCTGAAGATGAATCTTCAATTTGTTATGCTTATAACTTTTACCAGCTAATTTTTTATTTTTTTTTATTTTTATTTTTATTTTATTTTTATTTTTAGTTTTTATAAAAAACACATTTTGAGTGTGTCAAACACTGTAGACAAACACTGTCTACAAGTATTTGGACACACTCAAAATGTTGTTTACATAAAAATACATAAAAATACAATTCTAAACTAAATATAATATATCGCGCTCTAGCAACCAAGTTCTCAGCACGCGTCTCTCTTTTAAACTTGAAAAATTAATTATTTTTTTAATACTTGTTGGTAGCATGTTACAAATTTTTGGTATACTGTATTGAAGTGTTCTCTTACCATATTTGTTATTATATTTAAGGAGAACTAATCCTTCAGCACTTGTAAAACGTGTATTGTAAACATGCAACGGTCTGTGTTTATACTCAGAGAGAGATGCGTGCTGAGATATTAATTTGGACCATAATAACGCCTTAACAGATAAAATATTTACAGACATATATAATAAGGAAATCGAAACATCGTGTCTCTGATAGTGTAGATGTTTTTGAATTGATAATTTGACCATCGAATTTTGTAAATTTTGAACGAATTTAATATTGGAATCGCTTGAAAAAGCCCAAGAAGTTATAGCATATCTTATAATAGGGTTGTTTCCGATAGCATGAATATCCTTGAAAACGTTATAAATATTAAAAGTATATTTTTACAATTCCAACGATATAAAACACAATGATCAAAAATTGTTGTTTTCATTTATAAATTTATGTTTTAAAAACACGAAATTATGAGTGACTTTTAACGCCCGTTATTGGCTAATGACGTCATACCCGTCTACCGTGGAAGGCAATCATAACGAAGTGAGCGCTCATATTGATGTGACGTCACACCGCATGCGTGCCAAATGGTGGATTTTGCGAGCGAATTGAAAAAGCGCTATTTCAAACTGCGCTAGAAAATTCATATGACAAAGAAAAAATAAAAATTAAATTCCCTTGATATTGTTATTTTTCAATCAATTTTTTGAAATAAAAATAGAAAATCGGAATACAAGAACCCTAAATATGCCGTGATTCGGCCAGCGACAAATATATTATTCTTACTTCTACTTCAGTAGCTATTGACTTTTGAATAAAATACAATATTTTTTTATTGACCGTCAGGCCAGCCGAAACGCCTACGCCGGATGCCTCACCACTCCTGGTTACCTCAAGTCTCTCCAACGCAAGCATACGACAGTAGATACCAAGGGTTGCTGCGTCCGTTACTCACTTCTGTGGACGGACGTGGATCAGACCTGGGAGGATGCGTGGGAACTGGCGGCCGATCGCTTGGCTGGAAGGCAGTTGAGGTCTGGATTCCAGACAACATGTTTATCCACTCAACAGCTGGAGCGGATGATGGTATGATGATGATAAGCATCAGGGCAAGCCAAGTTTTACCTGTCCTTGAACCAACCATGGCCCGAGTTTTGCGATGTATAGTGGTCAAAAATCAAGTAATTTAAAACCCGTGACTAGTAGACAGTAAATACCAAGGGTTGCTGCGATATTGTTACTCACTTTAGTGTGGACGGACGTGGATCGGACCTGGGAGGATGCGTGAGAACTGGCGGCCGATCGCTTGGCTTTAATCCACATGTTCCACAATGGAGCGGATATGGTATGATGATGATAAGCATCAGCTTTTTACCCTTTACAAGCTATTGAAGAAAAAAATTATTTACAAAATGTTGTGCTTTGGTATGATATTGTTTTCCGCTTAGTAGTGTGACGGTAACGCGTTCGGCGCCTTGAATGAGGTCGCGGGTTTAATTCTCAGAAGGGGTCAATTATGAAATATTTATCCGAACGTGATAATCACTCAAAAAAATTTTATGTCTGATAATTTTGACTGCTGCTGAAGCGTTAGATTCTTGCTTTGTTCTGTTTCTTTTAAAACCAGGACATTATTTTGCAGTTTCCTTTGGATGCTAGAAAAGGCTCAAGATTCAATTATTCTACGTTCGTGTAAATATTATAATTTTTATTATCAATTTTATGACTGTGGCTTTAAATTGTAAAATGTAAGGGATTTTATTTTACGTATAAAGATGTTTTAAAATTGAAAAACCAAAAAAAAATTTCAATACCTACATTTATAAAGCAATAGAAATTTTATTTGAGCTAAAATTAACTAATTATTATACGTCCATAATTTTCAAACTCGAAAATTTTACAAATAAATCAAAACAATTTCGTAATGTTAAAATATACTTAAAAGGCGAGAAAATTAAAAACCGGCATAGTTAGAAGTTTTCTGCATGATTAAACCGGCTAAAATGTATTTTACTAACAACAAATAATCTGGTCGAAAAAACGGGAGTTTTATTATGAAAGAGAAAATTGGTGCTGAAAGAATAATAATTGAAAATCACATGAAAATGTAAATTACTTTCATAATAAGGTAATGTAAGTTTAAATAACATGGTGTGCAGGTGTGCGTGGCTCTGTGAGTGTGTGTGCGTGGGGCAGGGGGTGGAGGGGGGTGGGTGAGGGTTGCTAGGCAACCGCAGCCGCTGCTAGCCCCGGAGAAAAGTTTGGGGTTGCCACGTCGAATTGAATGTTTCCCTGTATTTTATTAATTTTTTTTCACAAATAAAAGTAAATTGCATCAAGTTGTTAGTTCCTTTTTAGTTAAATTAAAAAGTTCGTGATTTGAGCCATTTATTATCCATTATCATGTTAGAAATACTACGTTAAATTTAGATTGGTTTTTGTGAGATAAAATTAACTATTTTTATTGAAATTGTAAATTTTTCTGAAATATTAATTGTGCAAAACAAGTTTAAAATACGTCTAGTGGTTATTTATTGAACAAATTTATATTTCACACATCCAACAAATGAAATGATAATATGAGGTGGTTATTAAAATAAAATTAAAATTATCTTAAACTTTATATAAAATTTAATAATCAGCATTTAACATTTTTTACGAAATAAAGACATCATAATATTTAACCATCCACACTGCTCTAGATTTCAGCTCCGCGAGCTGGCAATACTGGTAGCCTTGGTATGTGGGTGAGGGGGGACGCGGAGCGGAGCCGTGGGGGAGGGGGGGGGGGGGAGCAGGGAGGCTGTGCCAGCATCCTCCGACAGTCTGCCGTGAGCAGCCAACAGCGGTAGCCATGACGCCACCCTACCGCGCCAAAACACCACCGACCGCGCGCAAAGTGTCCACACTTCATAAATCACACTCCCACAAAAGTTCAAAAAAAGATACAACCTTTTAACTAAGTGCTAAAAAAATTCAGTTATATTAATAACTAACATAAAAAATATTGCAAAAACCTAAAAGTGAAAAATTGAAACCTGTGGATCAAAAATTAAAAGAAAAAAATTTTGGTGGAGATTGAAATTTTTGATTTTGGTGATATTTTTTTTGTTTTGTTTTTTTGTTTTTTTGTGATGCAGAACCAGTTGCTCCCGGGCCGGTCGGCCGGCGGGGGCGAGTGATGTGGGGGGGGGGCCGTCAGGGTGGGGGAGGGCTGTAAGGCATGTGAGGGGGGGGGCATGGAGAGCCCCTGGGAGGTGGAGTTGGAGCTGCGTCAGCACATCCAGTCCTGCGCCTGCACGTGTAACCACATGGGCTATGGCAACTACATGGACTATCAGGTGAGTCTTCAGCACTTCTTGCAACCCTCTCAACAAGAAAGAAAAACAACTTCAAAGATAAATAATCAGATCAGTCTAAATTACTTTACCGTCATTGAAAACGTTAAATCACACTAAAGTTTTACAATATTTTCATCTGGTAAACAGCATTTGTCTTCATATATGTGTAGATCTAGAAGTTTTTGTACCTTTCAACAAGAGTCTAATCTAAGCACTTTCAGAATGCTGGTGATATAATTTTATATAATGTTCCTCTTGATACTTCATCAACTCTGTTTTTTCTTGATTTTTCCATAGAAGCAATTATGCGTTTATGATGATCCCACTAAATTAAACAGCCTTGTTTATTTTAATTTTTTTGTTTCTATTCCAATGCCGTATCTGAGTCATTATCCTATCAACATATTTTCATTTTCTTGTAATTATACCCATGTGTACATTTCAGCTAAATGGAATGAACCTAATTCCATAGAGCCTATTTAGTATTGTACGGTTATTTGGTTATCTGATCTCTGCACCGTATTATTCGTGTGGTGGTCAGGATTAAATAGGAACTATCCTACGCCAACATTTTGGTTCTGGGGTCGCGCTGTGAACATAACCAGATCCCCAGGGAAATAATATGGAGGGTTTCTCAACATTACACGCTATTTTATCCTATTGCAGCTTCATCATGACTTCCTACAAACTGTTTACTTCTTCTTATGAAACATACTTTATGCTTTAAAATACCTGGTAATTGATAATAATATTTACGAATGAAAGTACAGGTAGATATTTGTTTACGAGTGATTTTCATATTTATATTTCATGTGGATTTCATTTCTTGGACTGGTACTGAAGCGTAAGATTTATCATCCTACCTTCATTAAATAAAATGACGAAGATACACTGCATTTGGTGTACCGATGCTGTGCCCTATGTACCGTTGGATGAGGATGAGGGAAAGTTGTATAGGTAGTAATTAAACATCAATATTAAAGGAATAAATAATTTATTCTAAACTTCTTACTATGCATTGTATTGAGTTTATCGTGTATCAACAAAATTATACATATTTTAGCTTTTTTTCAGACAGAAATGAGCAATGTAAAATAAATGGATAGAAAAACGAATATTTATAAAGTATTCTAAGCAAAGCAACATCGTTATAGCAACCAAAGCTTAAGTTTTTTATTTTTTATTTTATAAGAAGCAGACATCGCTAAAGTTCCTAAATAAAATTTGTTTTTTATACATTGAATAAAACCAGAATTCTGCTGGAAATCCACCAGAATAACAAAAAGTTTTTAGAACCAAAAACTAGATTCACATAAATATGAAAAATGGGGTCAGTAACCAAATAATAGGTTACTAAGCTTTTACACGTTATTCAAATTCTTGTAAACTTGCTTAACTTTCAAACATTAACGTCACAAATATGGCCTTTGTATTAAAGTTAAGTTTAAGACCATAGTAATTTCAAAGTTAAGCAGGATAATCCTAAGTTTCGCTAGGAAGATAAAATATATTATGTATAATGTCATATCTATTCAAGTTTAGTGTTATCGTCCGAGCGAGTTTAGGATCTAGCGAATAATCGAATAACCACTTATCGCGTAAAGGAAGGGTGGGTGGTGTGGGGTTAGGACGGGGTGGAGTCTGTAGATCTGTAGAATGGTCACTGCGAGGGTTGACCCATCATCATTCAGCACTCCTTAGGGTGAAATATTAATGCCGCACCCCTGTACTATTCATAACTGTATCCCCCTCTCTGGTCATAAGGGTAGATCTAACTTACGGGTTCTTGTAAAACTTTTGAAAATTTTATGACTGGGTGTGCGTAAAATGTTAAAGGACATCCAATTATTATTTAACGACCCTTCCGTTACATATATGTTGAGCAATAATAACACTCTCTACTAAACATTAAACATATTCTGTATGTATTCTGTATGACTTTATGAGCCAGTTTCTCAGTATTTGGAGACGGTTTGATATGCGCAATAAAAACGAGGAATAATGTAATGCAAGCAATTTTTGGACGAAAAAACGCTTGTTTATGCCAGAATTATTATGCCTCACAAAAATGAAATAAAAGAAAACAAAATATGAAGACAAATTTGCCTTAGTTATATGAAATAAATTTGTGATTTTCTGGAACACATGTTACGATTGTTGACACAAAAAAAGTTGATCGATTCTATGACCCACTCAAGGATTCCTGTGTTTTCGGTCAAAATAGCATATTTTGCACAAAATACATAATCCAATATTTATGTCACATTTTGGCTGCCTCCCATTATATGACAATATCTGGTATAAAAATTATTATCCGGTATTCCCTGGTTCTGGGATTTACAAGTCTGTGCATATAAATTATTCATTCGAGTTCATTTTTGTCATCCTATCAGCCCGTAAAGGTCCACTGCTGGACATACGCCTAGTCCTGCCGCCCCCACTCCCCTAATCCTGTGTCGTCACATTCCACCGTCTTCCAGCAAACTTCTTGATATCGTCCACCCCTATCATCGGTGGACGTCCTTGAGGCATCGGGGTTTCTTGGCTTCCACACCAGAGCACGTTTTGTCCATCTGTCGTCCTTCATTCTGGCTATATGACCAGCCCTTTTTCACTTTAATCAAGCGATTCGTTTCACCACGTTGCAGACCCTTTTCTAACGTCGAATCCAATAGTTTTTTTTCTGTCTCTTAACGCTATTCTAAGCATAATTTGCTCCATGTTCCTCTGTGCAACTTGCGGGAGGATTGCTTGGTCAGATTCATAGTGATTCCGTGCCATAAGTTATGACAGGTAAAATGCATTGGTGAAATATGAGTTGGGAATGGGGCTTCGGAATGTGGTGAAGCCACCCTAGGAAGATTTATCCTCCCATCCTCGCTGGTCTAATTGTCTCTGCCAATTTGTGACGAAGATAAACATAGTTTTCGACTTTTTCCACAGGTAAAATTCTTCCATTGGAGTTGATGTTTGTCATAAATTTAGTCTTTGCTATCTTGAGTCCAATTTCAGCAGATTCTACTTTTAGGTCTTCAATCATTACAGCCATCTTATCAAGGCTCTCATCAGATATTCGGATAATATCGCCTGCGTCGGCTGATTTTTGTATTAATTGTTAATCATCTATTACAGCCAAGTTTTCTTTACAATTTGACATCTCAACAGAGACGAGAAGTTTGGAAGGGATTGTGGATAATTAGACGTTTACAGGGCTTATGACCTGTAGTTTTCTTTAAATTATTGAAAATTCTATTAAACTAGAAACATTGATTAGAAATAAAAGCAGCGAACATAAACCGTTCAAGAAGCTTTAAGAACAGTACATAATCAAAACCAACTTGTCCAATTTCGCAAAATCTTCAACTGTCATGCGTCAGTTATCGCTGAGAAAAGCTTCTACATAAATGCATCGTAAGACTACCGTTAAACTGATAGTAGATTTAGGGCCGGTTTTATAAACATCCGTTCGTAACGTTTGATATACTGATCGCGTAATATTCAGTACAAAATGTATGGAATGATGCCTGATTAGTAAATCAAATTCTACTAACGGATGTTTATAAAACTGGCCCTTACAATATTAGTCCAATAGTATTTTGTATTGAATTAAAATCAACTATAACTGCGATATTTGGGTTAAGTATTATCATGTGCTACGTTGTGGTTTACAGTTAAACTCCGCTTTGCACAAGAGTTGTCTAGGAGCCAGTATTTTGTCGTAACTGGCCCGAAATGCCTTTATTGCAACGATAATGCACTTTTGTTCACTCAATTGAGCACATACGTGGATTTATAGGATCATTCACGGTTGTGTGACCGCTCTAGTTTCCTTCCATACTGAAGCCTTAGGAGACTTGTTACGACGGGACAAAAAGCCCTTGTATTGGCTTTATAGGTTGTATTATATCAGGCATGACAGGAACCTGATACTCTTACCCTATTAAGGAAAATAAAAAGCGTAATGGTCGGGAAATATCGACAATACAGAGATATGAAATAAATCGCAGCATCCGCTTTGTACTTTTGAATCCATTGATATAACTGATATGGTATTTAGTATAGTGATTTTTTACTGTAACAATAACATTTTTTATGTTTCATCTTGCAGATTCATTTATTTGAAAAAATATCTACTGCATTAGTTAATTAATTTTATTTTTCCATGCAAATATTTATTGACTGGCGCGTAAGCTTAAGACTAATCGTCTTGCTTTCATGTAAAAAATGATCATGCACTTGGTGAATAAATGCAGTACCCTATGCACCATTGTATGCAATGAACTATTATTAATAAACTGGTTAATTTTTATGACTAAAGTATTTTTGATAGGATTAACTGTATATTGGTTTGATTTTTCACCACAAGTAGAACTCGGAAAATTGGTGTCAGAATAGTA
Source organism: Micrasema minimum (assembly GCA_022494985.1). NCBI lineage: Eukaryota > Metazoa > Arthropoda > Insecta > Trichoptera > Brachycentridae > Micrasema > Micrasema minimum. The sequence continues at coordinate 83,058 of JAGVSP010000483.1, read as the reverse complement.
ATTTTTCCAAGTGTAACATTCCTATGTTTTTTTAATTTTTATTTTTTATTTTAATTAACAACCTCCAATCGTATGCGAGCGATTTTAGGTACGTACCTCTGCGTGGAAGTATTCTGATGCCAGTGTTTATTTATACCATAGTAGATTAATTTATTCGTGTGTGGAGAAAACCCAACCATTTAAACCCTGGAAAACATTAGGAATATATTCAAATGTGATGATATAGTAATCATGTAATAATCCAAGTTTACGTTACCAAAAAAAAAAATTGCCTGTTTAAAAAAAGTTTGTAAAAAAAAATGTTTTTACGCCCATAGGGCTTTTTACATAGACATTTTTAAAGATTACACAGTAGGTAGCTATTCATTACCGCCAGATATGGCATCCAGACACTTTTCCCTAAAATGCACTAGATTTGTATTAAAAACATCAATATTGTTGGTAAACTTATTAGCCAGTGCGTGCATTCTACGTATCGGTGAGTTAGCACTGTAATTGTCTAAAATGTATGAAAAAATCATTGCTCTAACGTTAAATTCCAGGAGAAAATCGAGAAATACGTTTGTATGGGAAAGTGGCCGCGAGTCACGTAGAGTAAGTTTAATAACTTACAAAGTGATATCGCTTATACAAGCTTAATAATAATAAAAGTCTAAAAATGGCTTCGAAAAGAAATTTTTATTTTAACGCCATTTCAAGCTTAGCCAGCTAAATTAAATCCGAAAATCCTTTTGAAGAAGTTATTTGAAAAATTAGGAAGGATAGTGTAATTTAATTCTGCGAATATTACAGTTTCTGCAGGGGACGTTATGCATTCACTAATTATCCAGAACAACGGGACATTAGGAGTACTGACACTAGACACTAGACACTAGACACTAGACTAATCGTCAAAGCATATTCCACTAGAAACATTTTATACAATATACATACCTAAACTATGAACTGTAACATAAACTATGCAGTATAATTAAGATATCTTTTTTCATTATTCATTATACCATATTCGCTCCCTATGTGGAGCATATGGAATCCACAAACTGCCTCCTCCTCCCAAGTCAAGTCCACGTCCCGCAGCTCTGACGCGCAAACTGCCGACGAATTGTCAACAGTGGACGACCGGGACGCCGAGAACCTGATGCCTTGTAAAATAGGCAAGCATGGTTAAGGCTCTCGGGAGGCATACGTAGTATATGGCCTAGCCAGCCGAAACGCCTTCGCCGGATGACAGTAGATACCAAGGGTTGCTGTGTCCGTTGCCTCACCTCTGTGTTCCTTACAAAGTCAAACCACCGCACATCTAAAATTCTTCTAAGACACCTATTCTCAAAACTTAGTATTCTGCTGTCTTGGGCCCTAGTTAGGTGCCACATAATATCTTAAGTCATTAGATATGAGTTTTTATGGTATTGCTAGTAGAGTATTTCACTTTCATTAGATTATTTTAGGTAAAAGAAAAAAGGGAACAGCATTACTCCATTTTCCCAATTTCCGAGTATCGGCAGTTATAATTTATATGATGTAAACAACATTTGAATGTCTACAAATACTTGTAGACAAATTACAGGATTATACCTATGCTGGATTATACAGAGACAGTGAAACTCTGGATACTAATTTAGGTTATCTATGGCTTATGACCTGTCATTAGTTGGTTTAAGTGGCCACTTGATGTATTGCAACATTTGAAAAAACGCTTAGCAATTTTCCAGATGTCACCAGTGAGAAAATCTCGTAATAATGTGGAACGATGAATAATAAGAATTCAATATATCCTCAAGTTTGGAAATTTGTCATACGAGTATATGGTTATCAGATGATGGGCAGAATGAGGAATGTTGTAATACATCAAGTGGCCATTTAACCCAGCTAATGACAGGTCATAAGCCCTGTAAACGCCTAGATAATCCAAATTTGTATCAAGAGCTTCCCTGCGTCTCTGTTATATGGATAATAAACAATACGATGTTTTTACAAAGGTATACGTAATACAATTGAAATATTAAAAAACTTTTGGTTGTCTGTAAAGTCGGTTTACAGACGATAATTTTACGTGATAACGTCATAAGAAAATATTGATGAACAATAGCATACTTTTATGAATTGAATTGAATTAGTTTTACTGAATTATCATTATTTTGTATAATACAAAGCAGGAGTTAATTGAAAATTACATTTTTTTCCATAAATTTTCATTTTTTTTCACTCGTTAATTCAAATATTTGTTTACTTAAATTATACAAATTAATTACAAGTAACAATGTGCTATAAGCAATTTATTTACAACTTATATACATTTGATGATATGATGTTAACATATTTACTTGGTCTGGAAGTGCACAATTTGGTGATTTCATTTCATTTTGGTGATGACAATTTCACTTTCACTGTGTAGCTTGTGTGCTGCTGCTGTCTCCCTTCTACTCGGACGCATCGGCCGATGGAGTGGAAGAGAGATAGATGCGTCGTGCCTCTCTATCGCTTGTTCCGCGCTCTCGCTTGCACACTCGGCCCAGGCGGAACGTGACAATGAGTCATGCTTTTTCGTGTGTGCAGCCGGCGTTCATCGATTTATTAGACGTTCTCACGTCAAAAAATTGTATGTTATTTTATTTTGAAAATAATTATAATAATAAGCACACATATTAATATGGTTACAGATAATTTAAAACAGTTATAAAATAATTTTACTGAAATATACGGAATAAGTTAAAATATTTTTAAAAAGAAGTAGAATAATATAACATTTAATTAAGTATCTACCAATATAAAATATGTTGTGATATGAGAATGAAATTTCTTTAATAATCTTTGACACTATTTAGAAATTTATGACGACATTTCTGTTCGTTATTGTATATCAATTTTCGTTGTTTGGAGAGGAAAATGTGAAAAGTAGAAAACAAGGCGCGAGAGAGGAATGAAGGCTAAGGAAACGTGTCACCATAATAGAACAAGCGCGTCTGTATGTCATGACATAAATATTTGCTCCAATCCGAGTTAAGCATAAATAATGTAAAGCAAACAGCATTCGATAACAGAGATTGATATTGGCGCGTCGTCAAAACGTTCACGTTATACTGTAAGCCGTACACGTACCACGCTCCTTCCTAAACGTGATCGCAAGTCATTTGTCTCGCAAATTGACGACTGTTTACTCTTCCGGAGGTCTTAATTATTATCCTGTCACAGCTCAGCTGAGTCAAACCATTCATTTTGCACAGAAACAAAACATATGTCACGTTTTCTATATTCTCCGACCCCGGAAGGGTTGAATATTCACGTAAATGTTTACGCATAAAAAGCTTTTTATTAAAGCAGAAATTAGGTTTGTGTGCTTTATGTTCTGTTTACATCTAAAAGGGTTGTAGACTTCGTACTGGAAATGGTTTTTGGTTTAAATCCCACCCGAGAACGAATTAACATTTGAAGATTTTGTTAAATATTAATATTTATTAGCGGCCTCCGTAGCTTAATGGCTAAGACGCTGGATTCGCAATACAGAGGTTCCGGGTTCGATTCCCGGTTATAACACAAAAATTAAAAGTGATTTTCTTCAAGCCTGGGCGTTTGTGACGTGGTTACAAAATGAATTGATTACGTATAATTTACCACAATCAAATCATGACGCTTAATTTATGTTTTCAGGATGAATTAAATATTTAATATAAGGAATAATAAAAAAAAAAAAAATTATAATTTGAGCACGACGATTAATCAATTAATGGGTGCTTAGTAGCATAGTAAAAAAATACCACAGGTAAAATAAATATTGAAAATCATTGTTTATAGTTCAATTGCACGTTTTTTTCATCGAAAATGCCAGCGTTTAATGACACATTTTTTTAAAGAGAAAATGCTTACAAAGACATTCAGTATTATTTGAATTTATGAACCCAGATAAAATCTCTTTTAGTCAAAAACTGGCTATCTACTCCCAGTTCTAAATTAACCTTTCAAACGAAGACCTTGTGATGAAAATAAATGCCTCCGAGCCAATACAATCACGGACACAGGTAAATTAAAAAAACCTTTCACTTTGATTCAATGAAAAAATATCAACCGTAAAAAATTGAAACGAGAACAATTAGAAATTTAGATTTGGTTCCGCGTCGCTTGTATGTAAATATCAAATAAATTTATTTGATCAAAAATTTATTTGGAGACCTCCATTTTGGATTTTATTTTCTCTATTCCCCCTTTTATCCATTAAATGTTAAATTTACAGCGGGGACCCCATACTTTCATCATTGTACACGATTTTTATGAAAAGCTTTTTGGTATTGGCATCCGAAGTTCTGATAACCGTTTATTAATTCAACTGTGAAACCAAATACTATTTGTTTTGTAATACATTTTTTATTTTAAATAAATTATCCATCACGGTTACGTTTATTTTTTGCTGTACCTATCCGATAGTTAAAATACAGTATAAATGTAAAAAAATTACTGTTATTCTTTTTATTCTAACAATGCGTGCTGTCTGATATTTAAGGAGCGAAATTTCGTCTTTTTATCTCTTGAGTTGTGTTGTTCTTTTATAGATGTGAATCTTGGCACCTAACAAAAGTTTAGAATGCTCGATGCCGAGTTTCGATTCAAGGGGTTTGCTAATTTAACCATATTACCAGCTTTGAAGCTCGGGAAAGGACGCAGATACCTCCTTAGCCAAATCAACCCTTACTTGGGTAGGTACGTACTCCGGATAGATTAGGAGAGTTTCATCTCTAGCTGTATCTTCTTAACACATGCGGAATCACACCGTCCGCGTCCTTGTATGTATTTGATGAAATTTATAGGGACACAGGAATAACTGGCTACTGGACAAGTCAAAAAATATTTATACTTACTCATACTTTTGGTGAAAAATGATATTCAAACTCAATTTCCACCAGGTCTACTGTAAACTTCCCCTTCTGAAAAATTTGATTGAGTATTGGGTGCCCCTCGTATACCTTCCCATTAGGAAGGACCATCCACCCTCCATCGGAAGGCTGTTTGTTAGGGGATGAGGGTCGGAGATGGAGGCGATATTCTGATATAAGCAAAGTCAGCTTTGACGAAACAATATTCCAACCCATTAAAATAATAAACTGCCTAAACGGCGGAAATAATAATATATGCATAATATATAATGATATAAAATATGTGTAGCTAGCGTACACATGTTTTTTTTACGTGAAAGGTGCGCTTGGACTATCTACTATACTTACAAAATGATTTTGTTGAAATCTTAGGATTCGCGGAGTCCTGGAAGTTTACTCTTGACAATTCGTCATCAGCTTACGTCTGAGTAACGGGACTTAGGAAGAACTTGGAATCCTTGATCTTCCATAAGGGTTACTGTTGTAGAATGAGTAGAATTAAAACCTAAATCATCATCATTTGATGATATTATAATTTATAATGTATAAAAGTTTTCAAAGGTGCCATTATCTAACTGCAGCTAATAAGTATTTTTTAATTTTGTTTCGAAAGAAAAATCAGGTGACGGAGTGGGGATCCGACTAGTGTACAAAATAAATTACATTTTTTTTAAAACTTAAATTTTTTTTCAGAATTTTCTGGTATTTTAATTTTGAAAAAATCTTATAACTTATTTAATCATAAAATTATGCTATCAGAGATTAATCGATTGTTTTGAAAGGGCAAAGTTGTATAATAAAAAACTTTTATCCGTCCTGGAAGTAGAACAAATATTTTGTTCATCATCATCGTTATCATCAATGCAACGCCCTATGCACCATTGGGTGCGGATGAGGGAAAGTATTATTGAAGAAGGTTATTATCACTAACATATCATATGTGATGAATGATTCCACAAACAAGGCGATTTGCCGCTGATTTCAGTTTGTCTTACCAAGTTGGATTCATGTCCCGTAGTTCTGAAGTAAACTGTTGACGGATTGCCGCAGTAGACGCTTAGTACACCGAGAACTTTATAATATGTTCTCAACACAAATATCTAGTAATTTAGTTAGGAACGGGAATGTAAAACATTATTACGAATGTACCTACATAATGTGTATATTCGTCTACTTTATCATTTTAAATTCAAATTGAATACAAACAAGTTACGTACATGGTTTATAATTAAAATAACTGAAGCGGTAACCCTTAGTAGATTTATAGACCTTTAATGTAAATTAAAATGTATTTTAACCTAGAAAACGACCCTTGCTTCGGAATATTTTCCTTCTTTGGAGAGTAAATTTTTAAAGCAATAAAACACTGAAAATTCATGAATACTTCACAATTTTATTACGGCAGGTAATTTCATAAGGCTTTACTTTACACCAGGTTTTACAGCCTTCAAAATAAACGTTTTATAAATTTGAAAGCCTTTTCCAGAATAATATAATTAAAGGAGCGTTTTACCTTTGACCACGCAGTTTTTCATTTAATAAATTAATTAAAACTATTTTATGCGCTTGAAAGAATTCCTTTGAAGTTAAAAGCGTGTTTTTGTGATGTAGGTATGCTATTATTAGTTAGCTATCTATTTTCAAATTCTCAGCCCATAAATTAAACAGAATCTTACGGTAGGCAGAGAGGATAGAATGCCACATCACTCTGTCCTAGCAAACTTCCCTTGCTTTCTTCACATTTGTACATCTTCTAACTAATTCTTAATTATTATCTAGTAACACAACATCATCACATCACGAAGCATAAAGTTTTTTTGCAATCAAAAGGTAAAAGGTAAAGGGAATACTTGTATCCAATATGCAAACAGTGCTAAATTAATCCATTATAGATTTTCCCCGATACGATCTTCAGCAGTTTTGATTCTACCCACAAGTGCCAATACTATCGAAATTCTAGCGCAAGAACGTAAAAACCAACTTTAAAACGCTAGTAAAATAAGAGAGTTCTGTAAAAGGGCTAAATCCACAAGGCGATGTTTATTTGGAAATATACCCATTTTTTTAAAGTGTCTCCTAGCTGGTGTACTGTTTTAACTAGTGAAGTACAAGGCTTTATGAATGGCGAGGTTTTCTGGGAGTCTAGTGCTGTCTCCTTCCCTTCCATTTGCTTTATCCATCATCCCCTTTACCTCACCCCTCACCGTTACTACCACCCCTGAGCGCTCCAGGTTTTGCTAGACCAAAGTTACGTGCAAACCCTTTGCTCATTTTACTGTTTTCAGCGAATACTTTCACACCAGGGTCATTGGCACGACTGACCCTTAAATTCGTATTAAACTAATTTTCAAATATAACGCAAATGAATTTCATCCCTGCAGTGGAAGTTTTGTTTATTTTTTTAAAAAGTTCTACTTAATCAATATTAAAATGAGGTGGCTGAGTTTGTGGTAACATTGTAAATAAAATATTTTGTTGAGGAAAAATTAAAAGTTTGTTTAACTTAAACCGCGCTCGTGAATTTAGAAAGTAAGAAAATTACCACCCCAAAGTTTAATGAGTGTTCAAGAGTGATGAGGATTTATTAAATATTTATAGTAACACAATAACACAGTTTGGCACAGTTATTTACGATTATTTGAAAGCAACCCCAAAAATGAAATATTTGAGCATTTCATAAGAACTCAAATATATATATTTTTTTAATATGCAAAATAAAAACTATGCTACATTAATACTGTGCTAAATGTACCTAAAAACGGTATTTTAAATAAATAAACTCAAGTCAGGGCAACAGGGCGCGGGTGTAAACTGTGCGCCTCTCGATTTAAGCTTAGACTATCATGTTCTCTGCGTAATCGATACATGATGTTTGTAAGAAAGCACTAAAAATAAAAAATTGATATGAGTCAAGGTCCCGTAAAATAGATTATTTGTTAGATAACGAAATACGAGTAATAATAATTCATGATAATTTGAAAGCATATTTACCCAATCGCCTTAGGTAAGAGGGTCAGTTTTAATTGTTGATAATAGAAAATAGTGATAGTTTTGTCGAATCTGCCATTTATATGAAGATTTCACAAAACGATAAAATTATTGTTCAACGATTTCCAGCTGTGATTAAGCGACTTTCATTGTCATTATTCCAATGCATATTCGTTAATCTCTCGGTTAAAGTTGTTAGTCGCTTAGCTCAGTGGTCAGAGCACCTGACGCGGAATCAGATGGTCCCAAGTTCAAGTCCTGAAGCGAAAGACAATTTTTTCAAGTGACTTTAATGAACTGTGATTTTTCCATCTTTCTCTTAACTTTTTAAATAAAAAATAAAAATGTCAATTATCGCTTAATTTTCAGTGGAATAGTATAAAAATTAATAAAATTACATCTGATTATAAAATTATTATAAAAAACTAAATCATTATGATAAAAAACAAACCTTATTTTATATTTTTCAGATGAGAGAAGGAATAACTTAGTCTGATTCCATTTATATTACAGTCGAAACCAGCCTTTAATCAATCAATATTGTTAACAACCATTAACTTATCAGTTTCGAGCCATAAAACAATGCATTAACGGAACGTTTGGTATTTTATATGTGGTTAATATTCGTGTCTGGGATGATATTTGGTATCCTTGGTAACGGGCCTCAGAGCCGTAGTAGCCACCCACTCTCCAATCTCTCAAACCTCTTCTCTCTCCACTCTACTTTCTCTCCTCTCTCCTCCCACTCTGATTCCCTCCCTTGTTACCTCCTAGCCTATGCTGGCCGCCCACGATCAAATCAAACCCCGGCTGTAGTTTTTGCAGCCCCGGTTGTTTCGCCATCATCAGACACGGCTGTTTTTGCCATAAAGTGATTTGTTTTTGCCCGAGCTTACGAATTAAATGCTGCCGCCGGACATACTGTTAAATGATCGTGTAGATTGTTGTTTGTATTATATTGCCACTGATATCATCCATCAGATGAATGCTGAATACAACTTTTGTGTGGAGATAAAAAAAAACATTAAAGTTACAAAATATGGAACAATATCTACATTAAAAAGGTGATTTTAAAATTTATTTTTACTTTAATTTAATAATCAATAAAAAATCTTAATAAAGGTCTTTTTGACAACAGTTGCTACTTATTTCATTTTTATATCTCTACAGAGATGAAGTAGATTTTTTCTAATTCGGGATTTAATTCGGGAATATGGACATTAAGGCGTTTACAGGGCTTATGACCTGTCATTGGCTGGGTTAAGTGGCCGTGCCAAGCATTGCCGAGGCAACGCTCGGAAACGCTCGGCACGCGATATCGCGGCCAAACGTCAAAACGTCAAATCAACGCGCATGTCGGATTGTTTATTATGTCGACTGCTTTTCTCAATATTTGGCTTACTGAACGCCGGCTAAATGCAACACGGCACTCGAGAAAGATTGAATGAAGATATGTGCGAAGAATATATATCTCGGGAAAGGGCTCGCGACTTGATGCGCTCGTTTAATAATCCCGATCGATAATTTTTACGCGTGTTCCGTTGTGATCGCGAAAACGTTAAACATCCATGGTAAGAAATCGTTATCACGTCGCTTATTACCGCGTCGATAGTGTTCTGTGATCGAGAAACAGGTAACATCTTTGGTTTTGCTTATATGTTAGGAATTAAAAACCATTCGCAAGCGCGTAACTAGCGACATCTATGCATTGACATCTGTAGAGATATAAAATGAAATATGTACCTACTCCCGTCATGGGATAAACCCAGATTTGTGTATTTGAACACACCCAAAATGTTGTAACAGTTGCTACAGTGAAATTACATTACATACATCTCCAAGTTTTGAACCAATTATGTCTTAAGGCCGTTTTCCCAAGCTTTTATCTTCCTAGATGTCACTCTCGTTTCCTCATTACTTGCAAGTTAGTAAATCTGTTCCCAGAAAGTGGCGGAAAGCGTGATGGGAATGAAAATGGTTGATGCACGCCACTCATATTAACTTATATTATGGGACTTGTAATATCAACTTCGTAGCTTTCCTCGTAATCGGGAGAGGGAAAGCGAGTTGTAAATCACCCAACAGAACTTTGATTCAGCTTTTCTAAAGTATTTTTTTTCTATAAACGTACTATTTAACTAAGCAAAAAAAAAATATTTAATATTTTTTTTATAAGTTATTGATGAAGATACGATTTTTTAAAGTAGCACATTTCAAATACCGCGCCAAATACTACTATGTACCAAGTGCGTCATTTTTGCAGGAGTGACGTCATAAAACGGGCGGCTAACGGCATGGCACGGCTAACATATTTCTCCAGCCAATAACAAAACTGTCAAAAATCTATGCAAACGATTTCTCCAGCCAACTGTCACTTAAACTGTCAACAGCTGTTCTAGGGAGAGTGAATGGCGGCCATCTTTAAAAACGGAAACGGAAAACACTACACTTAGATACAAGGAGTGACGTCATTGTTTAAGATTTTGAAATTAATGCTATTTTCAACATTTTTTTTTATTTTTGGGTAAATTATTGAGATATTTAATCCGACTTCAAAATTTTTAAATATTCGCGTCTACACGAAAGCATTTTTAAAATTCAATTCCGGATAGCAGTGGATTTCCTCATTATATCTGTATATACTTCTTCTCTTCTAAGTTACTAATTGTTCTTCTTAGTTATTTTATGTGCATAATTATAGAGCTTTTTATTTATTGTAAATATTCAATTAGTTTGGAATAAATGTCATTGTTATCTCTATATATGTAACTGAAACATTCACACCTGTGAATGTTCTGTATATGTACAGAGAATAAATAAATAAATATCTATAAAGTATCTTCTTAAAACATCCCAAAAGCATTAAAATTAATAAGAGTTTTATTTTTAAATTCAGGAAACTTGGGGAAAATAGTTTTCAGGCGAACATAAATTAAATAAAACTCTTAATTCTATTGGCAAAATACTATAACATCAAATAATGTAATACAAATTTAGATGTTTTTTTTGTGTCCAATATGACACATCAACAACAAATTTCCTAGTTGTGGAGGTAGAAATGAAAAAAAAAAGGTAAAAAGTGGTCAGGACACAGGGTGGTATAGCGTTTTATCCTCTCTGCCTACCCCCTTCGAGAAATGGCGTCATATCTATGCAATCTAATGACATTTGCACATAATTTAATTTATAATTACGATTTTCGATTAAGCGTTTCCTTAAATTATTATAATTTTTTTTAATTTTAGGGTAATTTATTAAGCGCCATTTTTGTGAGAAATCACCTCAAGGGCGCTGTACATTCGGTATTCTTAATTTATTCCATTCCCAATTTATGAATAAAGGATCTGAGACAACGATTATTTAGGAAACGATATTAAATAAACACGTAGGCGAAGTACTGAACTCTAATTCGTCTTGCAGCTACAAAGCGCATGGACGGTTGGAACTCAGCTTCACCCATGGACAAATTAAATTAAAACTATTTTACTTAAAACGCGATACAAGTGACATACTAATTCTACGGATAGCAGATAGAGTCTAGAATCCAGGTCGTCTTGCAGCTACAGAGCGCATGGACTATTGAAAAGCCAGCTTCCATCTGATATCAGTAATTGGGGTTAATGATTTTGCGAAAAAGTTTAGTAGTTTTAAAAAATTGGGGCAGGATTACAATACATATTTTTAACCTAACTATTTACTAAAGATGGCTTGAATTAACCGAGAGAGACTCTATTACAATTTGTCTTGCAGCTACCAAGCGCATGGACAATCAGAGTAAAAGAGACATTTGAACAAAAAAATTATTGAATCAAAAACATATTAAAATTATTAATGAAAATATGTTTTGAATGGTAATTAATGACAGTTTACATCAAAGGTGAGTGATTTACTGGTTATTCTGCAGAACAAGTAAAGTTAAATGGATATAATAAATAAAAATAGGAATATAAAAATAAGTATAATCAACAAACAAAAAGTTAAACGGTTGTTGTTAAGAATGAGGATCAAATACAAATTATTTACCTAAATTTAGTGATACGCATTTCAAATCTGTGGAAGTAAGTTGTCAATATTGTAATATGGGAATTAAGGGGCTACTAGGTCACCCCTTTGTTAATTGTAAAATGTAGTAAGCGCCCGGATGAGCGCTCGTTAAAACACGACCAAAATCCGATCGAACGTCGCGCCGTTTGGTTTCATTTTTATTTGCATCGCGTAGGTATACAAAAAAATACACGATAATCTTTTTCAAATTTAATATAGTAAAATCTACGGAATTTAATAAAATCAAAAAATCTACTAATGTTTTACAAATTTTAATCAGATAATGCACTAGATATATACGTATTCTTTAATACATTTTTTTAAAAAAATCTTATATGTACTGTTTTTGTGTTATGCATCAAATGTTATTAAAAACAGGGGGTTTCTATAAATTAATTGTGATTCAACGAAATATTTAAAATAAAAATTTAGTCAGAAAATTTACAAGAAAAAGAATTAATAATTACGTCATATTTTTTTCATTTTTATTTAATGAACCATGAAGTACAAGGGAATTTTGCCCTGACGTACATGAATGTATGGGGACCCCGGACCCTCGCCTTAAGTCGCAATGAAGTGGACTCTAGAGGAACCTCTAGACCGGGGATCTCTAGACTCATAGACCGCGACGCTACCACTGGACCACCATCCGTTCATACCAATACAATTAGTATAAAATGTCATTGATTACTGAATTGTATTATTTGGGCTTTTTTATTATAAGCTGCAGGGTGTCAGAAAATCTCTAAAATGAGCTTGACATCACCACGCAGAAAGTGACTAATTTAAAAAATTTAATTATATTTACACATTTAACAAGTGACTTGTTTCCTTTTTCAAACCCTTTCTTCTCATCACTGCATAGTGTCTAACTGAATAATGTTTGAGGAACAAACATCACGAACTTCGAGTGCGATATAGCATCCGCTTAGTTTTAGTAGCTATCTGGGAAGGTTCTGAACATTTGTAAAGCACACTTTAAACTGGCTGTAAACATTTGAGCACATTTTGTATTCGCTGTGCGAAATCTCGACAGAAATACAACACAGTATATGTGAGTAATTTCTCTGTTAATTAGATGGCAACATTGTTAATTTTGGAAGAAGAATGAGGAAAACTTGAAATTCGAAATAACGGATGTACGTAAAGTTTTTCAATAATCTGTTTTTTCAATTGTTAAATTCATTAAAATAAAATTATTACGTAGGTTGTTAGTTTAAAAATAAAAACTAGGAATTTGTGTGTAATGTGGTGTAAGTGTGAACGTGTTCGACGATGACCGTAGTAAAGTTCTTCATCTTGATCCGACGAGGTCTAGTTTCCATCTCGAAGATCTAGCGTCATCAAGGGTCCATCAACGGACAGCATTGACACGATCCTCCAGACAGCGTGGGAAACCGCGTGGCATTCCAGCATGTGGGGACTCCAGAAGAAGTTGTCCAAAACTCCCAGCTTTGAGGTTAGGTGGCTCACGTTGTATCAAGATCCAAGTAAAATTGCCATTCACGATGATCGTCAATCATCGTGGCAAAGTAAAGTATGTTTGATTGATTGATTGAAAAGAATAAAATAGTAGAGGATAAATAGGGAAAAAGTAGAGGAGAAAGTATGGGAGAAAGTCTAGGAGAAAGTCTAGGAGAAAGTCTAGGAGAAAGTCTAGGAGAAAGTCTAGGAGAAAGCCCATTGTAAAAAGAGAGAAATTTACAAAGTTAGTTTACCGCCAAAGTCAATGTGAAGTTATAGATTTACAAGATGATTAAAAAATACTCACGGCCAATTGCCGGCTCTCCACAATTTCAAGAGATTTACATCATGCGTGCGTTGTCCACTGGCGTTGAACTCGGAAAGAAAATTGAACGATCAAACTTACTCGTTCCTTGACAAATAAGCGTGACGTCAGAGCGTGACGGGACAAAATTTGGGTTGCCATAATAAAAATAATATTTGATTTAAAAAGATTTAAAAAAAGTTAGTGATGTTATCTGGACTTGTAAAAATAACATCACAGTATTTATGAACGAGTGGTGGCCCAGTGGTAGCGTCGCGGTCTCTGAGTCCAGAGATCGTCGGTTCGAATCACCACTTCGACACGACTCCATTCCTATTTTCAAGCACAAACCGCTTAGATTTGATTGGAAATAGTATTTACAAATGGAAATATGTGCAAATATTATAAGATTGCATAGATTTCTTTTTATATATATATTTTTTTAAATTGCCAATGTAAAAACGTAATCATCTTTGTAATATAAAAAAATAGAAATAGAAAAGAAGTAGCAAAATTCGCTGCGTTTGTGCACCAATGTAATGCCCTATGCACCATTGGGTGCGGAAAGGAGGGTAGTAGTCGTAGTGGTGAACAATGCAAAAGTTACTTGAAAAAGAATATGTTTCCGAAATCATCAAGATTGTGGGTATAAGATTTTCTATTTAACTTTCCACAAGTATCAAAATATATATTATGTAAGATGTTAGATGTTATTATGTAAGAAAGTTAGATTTGAAAATATAAGAAGTCTACAGTGTTTTTCAGTATACAATATTAAAATAAATACCAAAAAACATAAACTCGCTGTATAATTTCTACACTCAATGATGTGTTTTTGTGTTAACATTTCGGATTTACTGATAGTGGTCTTGTGAAAAGTCGGAATAATCGACGTGCGTGCATGAGAAGATGTTTGAATGTGGAGGAAGCAAAAGTGTGCCAGGACAGAGTGGTGTGGCGGTCTGTTTGGTTGTTTGTACATTTTTATTTAGCGACAAAAAAAAATCTAAATATAATACTTTATCTAAATATTTATAACTGATCACAAAAATGCTTTTTATGTTTTAATAGGTAGACACTGATTTCAAATATCTTAATTTCGTATATATAGTGTAAGAAATAAAATCTCTTACGAATATTCCAGCAACCGGTTCTATTCTTGTTACCATTTCAAATAAAAACCGAATGATTCCTGGTTGAATAAGGTAGCTGCAATACGTTATTCTTGATATAACTGCAATACGTTATTGTTGTGGTATCCAAAATTTATGGCTCAGAAATTTTGGTGTATTACATTAGTATTTTACTAAAGTTCCTTCTGAATTCATTAATTCCGTTTATTTCTTTGACAGTCTCCGGTAGTTCATTATACCTTTTGAATCCTTTGTACATTATGCTGTTCTATCCTCTCTGTCTAGTAATGAATAGCATGATGGTTAGTTAGTTAGCTAGCCGATGAATAATAGCATTTGTATATTATTGGATATTTATATATTTATTAAAAGGTTGCTACCAGCTGTCTTGCCTTTTTGCTGGCAATACCAAATTTCAGCAACAGGAAGTACAAGTAGATTCCATAGAATAAATCCTGAGTTCGGGAAATTGAATGCCGATCAGTTATGTAAATCCGAGTATCTGCGCCATTAAAGTGATTCATGCTAATGGCCGTTTCCGAATTCATTTTTGTATTAATTTTGGGACTATTGACTTGTAATAGTGACATTAAAGCCCCATAACATAGGGGGATAATAAAATACACTTGAGGGAATTTATTACTTGTTTTTCATTAGCTTAACTAGCCCCTTAGTGGGGTTCTGGCAAATTACGAGAGATTGTAGCTTTCTATTAATATTATTTATTTAATTTATAGCAATGTTAGATTAAACCATTAAAATAATTTTAAAAAAACACTTTGGAGTATACTCCCTAAGAATCGACATTCAAGCACCCGGTACGAAAATTGTATTATTTGATTTATTTTAGTGATTAAGAGTGAAATCCAAATTATTTTAGCAAAATGAACATGGGTATTATTTTCAAAGGTTTAAGGTTCTGATTTCGAATTTTGCATTTATTCTGATATCCAAGATGGCGGATGGAATTTTTTTTGATAACATGAACATGGGTAACGTTTTCCGGGGAAATGGGGGGCATAATTTTATATTTAGATACTGTTTTTTAATTCAAGAAGGCGGATGCAATTTTTCCCCCCTTCGCCTTTTGTATATTCAATGACAATTGCACTTTAAGAGTCAACACTAGTCGTGTGTCGGAGCTGACACACACAATTTTTCTTTAGTTTGTCTTTGTCTTCCAAATACTAGAGCGCTTTGGTCTCAAGCCCACGAAAGAAAACCCACAATTTATAATATCTTCTCGTGGTGCAACGACCTAAATGGACTTAAAGCTCTACGGATGTTGATTGTTAAAAATTTTGATGAAATACAAAAAAAAAAAAAAAATTAAGGTTAGTCATAAATATTTCAAGGTAAGAAATAAACGAATCAATAACATTATTCAATCCCGTTCTATGTAGGATAAGTACCTAAAGAGGAAAGTTAAACGACGAGCAATGAGACACAGAGGTATTAAACAGCTGTAAAATAAAATAAAAGTTTGTATTTTAGTGCCTCCATTTGAGGGCCCATCTTCGGAGACTGGAGAATGGATCCTCCGATAAAAGTGATCGAAGACAAGTTGTTTTACTGGCTGAATGTATTGCATATAAAACACCTGCTTCGTTCCTATTGGCTCTTTTCACTGAGACCTCCTGAGTGGCTCAGCTTTATGGGGATTCTGAAAGATATTTACAGCGAAGGGGCACCATGGCTGAACTTCTTCGCCCTATATAACAGAAAAAAAATATTTCAATAGTTCAAAAAGTATTTTTTAAACATAGTTCAATTCATTTATTTATTCCACCCGGTCCTCCCTCAAAATAAGGAATTCTAAATTTCTACCAATACCTGTTTAGATGATTTTATAGAAATTTTATTATGTAATTAGGGTTATATCCCTGATAAAATTGGAACATACTCGAAATAAAAGCGTTCTGCCCTCTTTATGTACCCCCTTGAGCAAGCCGAGTATTGATGAATTATTTAATTATTATTAGGTAACTATTATTTTCTGATTATGAAAACCAAGAGAAATTTTAACAAAGCTTTACTTAAAAATTTATTATAAACCATGAAAATTTTCTACTAATCATAGATAATTGCGAATTAATTTTTTAATCTAAGCCAGATAAATTTACGGATAAAAAAATAGTGGAAATTGATATATAAATGTGATGTAGAAGTTGAATGTACAAATCAGTGGTATAAATGTAAAATCAGATCTTCAAAATATACCTTAAACTGAACTGTTTCAATATACTGAAAATATAAAATGTTGATATTTCTTAATGTAACCGGCTTTGTACCTACATAAAAAAATATTAATGTAAATTTTTATTTTGGACGTTATTTTGATTTAAAAAAAAAAACATAGTACTACAACAACTTTGCCTTATCCACATCCAATGGTGCATAGTGCACTGCATTGACACACCGAGTGCAGCGTATCTTGATTATTTTCTAACATGAAGGTAGGATGATCAGTCTTACGCTTCGGTCCCAGTAAAAAAAAACCATACTTCATTGAGAACGAGTTTTATATAAAGCTTCGGTTAGGTTTACTTGCCGCTGAATCACCATAATAGGTTCCGCGGGACAGGGAGACAGGGGACAGGGTGGAGGGGGTGAATTTGGCGAAAGGAACAAAGACTTTTCCTTGAAAGTGGTATAATTTTCGGCTTCTGGTTATGACACTTCGATTCTGTAACATGCCAGGTCTTTATATAAACGTAATATGATTAATTCCTGTGATTCCAGGTTAAAGGGAAATCTTTTATTTTTTACGAAGGTTATACGAGTATAATGTACTTGTAAATATGTACAGTTAGAAAGTATATAATGTAATAATGTAAATTAATAATTTATTATACTTTGCTATAATTTTAAATGTCCGCCTCAAAGCATAGTGGTAGAGCATTTGGTTACCGTGGACGAGGTCGTATAAATTTATTTACATGTGATTTTCACATTAATATTTCATGTCTTGGACCGGAACTGAAACGTAAGACTGATAATCTTACCTTCACGTAATAAAATTATCAGGATACACAGCACTTGGTGTACCAATGCAGTGCCCTTTGCACCATTGAGAGCGGATACGGGAAAGAAGAAGTATATTTTAAGCATCTTCTAAATTTCGATATATTTAATGCGTCGCTTAAAGCAAGGGAAGTGTCCTCTCTGCCTACCCCTTCGGGGAAATGGCGTGATGGTTGTTCAGTTGGTTAGTTGACATGAATGTATTAAAACAATGTATTAATGTGCATTAATTCAGTACCCTACGGACCATTAGGGGCGGATACAAATATTTATGTTTTTACTCATGTTTCAGATTTTCCAGTGAGAAACGCTCACTAAATAAATAAACAAACAAATAAATAAATTTATTTTCAGATATTATTGATATCTCAACAGAGACAGAGAAGCTCTGGAAACAAATGTGGGTTATCTAGGCGTTTACAGGGCTTCTGACCTGTCGTTGGCTGGGTTAAGTGGCCACTTGATGTATTACAACATTCCCCATTCCGCCCATCATCTGACAACCATGTATGACAAATTTTTGAAACTTGTATATATGTTGAGTTTGTTACAGATAAATCCACATGCGATTTTGGCCACTTAACCCAGCTAATGACAGGTCATAAGCCCTGTAAACGCCTAGATAACCCACATTCGTTTCCAGAGTTTCTCTGTATCTGTTGAGATATCAATAATATCTGATATCAGCCCAGCATGGGTATAATCCAGTAATTTGTCTACAAGTATTTGTATTCATTCAAAATGTTGTTGTTTTCATTTAAAATGAATGCTCGTTTTGTTTCTGCAAAAACTACAAGTTACATACATAAATTAAGGTGTTTTCCATGAAAGTTCCTGAAAACAAACCGGAAAAGTTAGGCGTGCTGAGCTTAACGTCACTAATCGACACCAAAATGCGCGGGGAAACAATAAATTCTCCATTTCATCCTTTATAAGCAATGTTTGTATACAAAACTCAAGTTTGCCTATCTGGGGAAGTTTTTTGGCAAATCCCTCGTTTGTTGCCCAATTTAACAAAATCCCTTTGAAGTGATGTGTGGGCAAATTTCTTTCCACATATCTCCCGTGGAGTTTGGTTCCTTGCCAGGAATATATACCTACACTTACACCCACACTCACACCTCTACCAGTCTTCATATCCACTTACATCTGTATCAGTCCTCACACCCACACTCACACAGTCCCTCACACCCACGCTCACAAGTCGTACCTTACTCTCGCGTCTCACACCTCTCTCGCGCTAAGGGCGTCGCGTCGGTTGTAAATATATTATGTATCAAGCTGTTGGATTAAGGAATAATAAGATGGCATAATATAATCGCATCTTCACTTTGATCAAGTATCGTCTAACGTAATTGAAATATTTTTGAAATCGACAGTTTTAAATCTACTCGTAAATGTGAAACGGCAAAGAAGAAAACTTACGAACCTTTAATCAAATGATTTTCAAATTTCCAATCAAAATGTAATATTACATAAATCAAATGATTTACAATTTACATTTCAAGTACCGCGAGACGTGGACCTGACTTGGGAGGGTGCACGGAAACTGGTGGACAATTGCTTGGCTTAAAAGCAGTTTGTGGAATCCATATGCTCCACATAGGGAGCGGATATGGTATGATTATGATGTCATTTCAAGT
Organism: Micrasema minimum; assembly: GCA_022494985.1. NCBI lineage: Eukaryota > Metazoa > Arthropoda > Insecta > Trichoptera > Brachycentridae > Micrasema > Micrasema minimum. Next base: position 63,593 of record JAGVSP010000483.1, on the reverse strand, counting down.
GCGAAAATCAAATTACCGGTAGAAAATTTTCTGTTACATTATAAACACAAACATCATAATTAAATTTAAGCCAATAAAATATATGTTGGTTTATACCTGGTATACCTGAAAACAAGTAGAAAAATATTTTTAAAATTTTTCTTTCAAAAATTAATTAACACTTGGTTAGCACCAAACTGATAGATAATTTTTTTTATAAAATTATTTTATATACAGGGTTATTCAGATAATAACTGTGAATTTAACAAACACAAAATAATTGATATATCGGATTGAAATTTATTCCAGGTGTAAGTAAACGTATCAAATTAAAGTATGTTGTTTGATCTCATTCGTATGACCACCGCAAACACGTTAGCAGCGTTCGTTTCTTTGATGCCGATTTTCCGCCACTCTTCCATAAGTATCGCGCAAAATGTTTAAAATTTTGAGTTGGATATTAATCCTGAGATCCTAAAATATTTTTGATTTGTTTGCATATACCAATGATTTAATATAACCCCGTAAAAACCGTTTTGAAAAAATCCGAATCGCACGAGCGGTCATTCGACAGGACCATTTTTCTAGATTACACGATTACTGAACCTCCCCTTCAATAGATCAATAATTGTGATAACCACCATTTTGTTGGGACCAAGTATCACTGATTCTAGTCCACAAAATTCTAGCCAAAAATAGTCTTCCAAATGGCACGATAGTAAATTACATTGACAATAACATTAACGTGATAATTTTCATTGACGAAAAAATACAGTCCAATTGTTCCACAGTACAAAGTTAGTATTGTGTGGATACGATGGAGTCTCTTGATGCACACGTGGGTTTGTTGCTGTTGAATAATGCATATTTTGCTTATTGACAAAGGGACAAAGCAGAAATGAGCTCATTTTTGAAATGATTATCACGACCGAAAATTGGTTTAATGGAAATTTAAAAAAAGTTCCAGACGTTGCTCGTTCTGAATTTTACCATGGTAAAAATGTAAGCCGTGGCTGATGTTTTGATATTGACAGATCATTAAAAAAGTATAAGGATGCGTTTGTATTATCCAAATTGTTTTGTTACAATAACCCCGTATTGATTATAAAGTTGTACTAAATCAAACGAAACCTTTAAAAACTAAAATATTTTTTCGTCAATCGATAAAATGCACACAACTCGAGTGTACTTTGAGTGAAACGAATCTAAATCAATCCAAAAATCACTCTCCGAGCATTGAAAATAAATACCCTCAACTGTGATTCGAGCTTCGGTTTGGTAGCGATACACGAAAAACCCGGTTAAATTATTATATTCCGCGTTCGCTTACCCGTCGGCAAACAGTCATCACATGTGTACATATTTATGTGTCAATTTACATACATGTATGAATCTAAATGAAATCTCGCGTTGATTTGTCGACGTTAGCGTCTCTGCTCGCTGGACGGGCCACCCCAGCACGCCCGCCTGTCCCATCCTACCTACGCGCGTTCACGGTACACCACACACCACACACCACACACCGTACATCTGACGGACACGGGTGGACGGATTAAACGTGAGTTGTATTGATTTATCCTTGTTCAAACGAACAAAAATTACGAAATTAAAACGGAATGAAAATTTTCGGCTTGTTGGCGATATTATTTTCGGCGTCAACAAATCTGATCATAATGCAGGTACAAGTAGTCATAAATGAACAAATATATTTATTTTATATGTTACTGTTGATTTCTAAGTTTAGTCAGAAACAACTTTCAATATTTGAAATAAATACTTTAATTACAACTCACTTCAGATCATAATATTAAATTAAAAAATAATAAATCAAAACTTCTTAACTTTATCCTATATTTATGACATGGCACCAAGTTACAGGCGCTCACTAAATGTGCACCAAAAATTTAATTGTTATAATTTTTTTTATTTAATTACAGGTAACTCTACAATGTGACAATATCCATCATTTTACATTTTATCCCAATAATTACATACACGGTTTTATTGCACATCAATTACAGAATTACACAGCATTGTTATTCTCGTACACAATTTACAGGTTTAAAAACTTTTAAGTAGTTTGCATTAATATTTTCGATCAGAGGCTACAAAAAATTTTCAAAAAATTTAACGGAAAATAAGTCAATGAAATGAAAAATGGCCTCCAATTCTACTTACTAATTGTTGTTATTTCGATACCAATTTTAGTTATCCTGGAAAATATAACAATGCTGAATATACGCGATGGCGTTATTAATTATTCATCATTATCATCATATCAGTCGAACTCTTCCGATCCTGATGTCTTCCGATATCTTCCGATCCTGCGCCATCCCCACCCACTCCCAGCAAACTTCTTGATATCGTCCACCCATCTCATCGGTGGACGTCCTCGAGACTTGGGTTTCTCGGTCTCCACACCAGAACTCGTCGTCATCTGTCGTCCGTCATTGTGGCTATATGACTGACTTATTTCCACTTTAACCAAACAATTCGTCTGCCGTCGGATCCAATAATAATTCCCTCCACGCTCCTCTGTGCATCTTGCAACTTATGGGAAGATCGAATGATGAAAATTCATACACGTGTTCAGAAATCGATTACGATATTTCGATAGAAAATTATTAAAAGTACGTACGATGATTTTTATGAAGCTTGGTGGCTGGCAAAAATCAGGAATATCATTTTGAAAACACAAAATTTCTACCACTAGCCTCAGGTTGGGGTTAAGGAGATTTTTAGTCAAATATTTATACAAATAAGGGAAAAATATTGCCTACCCGTTTGTGAACCCTAAAATTATCTTATCTTAGTATAAATATCTTAATTCGTGTCCAAAAATTATCGTAAATATTTTCACAAATTTTTGTCCTAAGCTATACTTTGTGTCCCAGTTGAAGAGGTCTTGACATGGAGCATTTTAGTTTCCGATGGGCCAAGTTGCCCAACACTCCCCTACTTCCTAGTACCGTAGCTATAGGGAGGGTAGAAACGAAGAAATAAAATGTTCCAGAGACAGAATCCTTCGTATATTTAATTAAACGTCGCTTCCTCAGTTGGGAACAATGGTTTGATTTTGATTCGATAAAGGGGGAAACATCATTCAGTAGACGCTGTAAAAACAAATAATTGTGTTTGGAATGTTGTGTCGCATCTGCAGTTAATCTTTACGTCGAAATAAAATGAAGAAATGTTTTGAACGAAAAATGCGAAGGTTGTTGTAAAAAAGAACAACTGATCATCAACACATTTAATTTTTTTTTTTCATATCTGAAAAAAATATGGTAAGTGCATAAAAAAACTGGTCATGTCGTTGATAAAGATATTAGGTTTTCAACTTATATGGGAGAGAAAACTGTACAAGTTTCTTGTACAGAAAACTGTGCAGTCTGTCAAAAGACAGGCTAAGTAAGTATATTAAATTTATAAGTAGATACATTTTAATGTATGTGTTTTAGTAAAATTAAAATTTATAATTTGTATAATATTCTCCAAATAAGATTTATTCTATTTCATTCTCTGTATAGCAAAAACAAAAAAATGCTTTATGTTTTATACCAGTTAAAAGAGAATGGAGTATATATATATATTTTTCAAACTGTTTATTACTTAATTTATATTTCATCAAGTAAAACAAGTGCTTGAAAGTGGGCATGTAAGAAGTCGGAATAATCGACGTACGTGCATGAGAAGATGTATGAATGTGGAGGAAGCAAGAGAAGTGTGTCAGGACAGAGTGGTGTGGCGTTCTATCCTCGTGATGGTTAGTTAGTTAACATTATTGTACGTAATTAATAATTCTTCTTAAGCTAAATTATATTATCCTTCCTGCCGATATAACGATACAGCCGTTAAAGAGAATGTGTTAAACTAACGTCTAAGTGTGTAATGAGGGCCCATTTCACACGTTTTACGACAGCCCTCTTCACTCCACTCTACTTTTCTCATCGCAGGAGAAAATTCAGCAAAACAGAAAAACGTTTACGAGATTACTTTTAGTCTTCCGCAAGTACACTCTTTAAAGCCTAATTGAAAATTTCCAGTTTTATCTGCTGCGGGCAGTTGATTATAAATATTTAACTATGTTTACATTTTTTGGCTACCTCGTTGATGGTTGTGACTAAGTCAGTCAGGTATGACGTCACATTTCGATTCCCGATAGGGTCTCAGTACACAGCAATAATTATTGGCGCACACCAATACGCAAAGCAGTACCTTTGCACGATTAGGTGCGGTAGAGGGAAAAATAAAAAAGTATTTTAGTGGTGTGTGTAAGGGTTTAAAAAATTAAAGGTACAACAATGTAAGTTAAAAGTAAACAAAATAAAATAATTGAGTAAAATAAATATGTAGTTTTGAAGGTTGCAGTCATAGCTTTTAGCAATATTTTCACTGAATGAGTTTTAAAAACTATTAAAAAAAAATATTTCATTTTATATCCCTTCAGAGATGAGGTAGAATTCTTTCGAATTCAGGAATATGGATATTCGAGCGTTTACAGGGCTTAAGACCTGTCATTGGCTGGGTTAAGTGGCCATTCTATAATTCTACCTCATCTCTGCAGGGATATAAAATGAAACATGTAAAAACTGGGATAAAATACTGGGATAGATCCAGATTTGTGAACAAGTATTTGAATACGCCCAAAATGTAGAAAAAAAAAAATTGTTTATAGCTGTTAAATTAATATTTAAAGTATTCAGAACTGATTAAAATCTTTAAGTTTGTTTATTACGCTCTCGAGAAAATTATGGCCGAAGTAATATTTACCGTTCATTGAACGTTTCAAAGCGAAAAATCCATTTATTAAACGGTAAATAACGGCTCTAGTGTCCAAACTTCAGCACTTGTAATGTACTATCCTGTGTTATTACAACCGCTTCAAGTTTAAAAGCTTTTAACGATACTTTAAAATAAATATCCATTACTGGGAAAAGACGTAAAATATGATATACGGTTTTCTGAAAATAACAGCACACTGCATTATATACGACTTGTGCATCATGTAGGGGTAGGGTACTAAAAGAAAGGACTTAAATATAAAGGTACCGGAATTTATGTCAAAAGATCTGTTATCTTTTATAGCTCTGTGATGGTAAATAGAATTTTAGTAACGTATGCTATGTGCCAGATTATATGTCTACCTTTTCATCCGTCATTTTTTCCCTTGTTTTTATTTTATTTTAAACATTTCTGCGGATAAGGGAAAGTATAGTAGTAGCCTTGAAATCGATAGTGGCAAATAAGAACTTATCGAAGGAAGCAAAATTAGCAGTACACAACGGAGTTTTGGTACCAACCATTAAGTATGGTTGTGAAGCGAGGTGTTGGAAAAATAAGGACGAAAGTATATTGAATGCAGTTGAAATGCGATCTCTCAGGCGAATGTGTGGTAAGACTGTGTATGATAGGTGTACAAATGTCGAAAAATAGAGCAGAGTGCAAGGCTGAGATAAGCATTATCGACAAAAATAAGAAAGGGCTTTTACGATGGTTTGGACATGTGGAGCGAATGAGCAATGAAAGAACGGCTAAAAAAAGTTTAAATGCAATTGTGCCTGAAAGACACGGCATGACCAAGTACGACAAGTACTTAGAAAGTGGATACGTGAAAAGTCGGAATAATCGGCGTATGTTCATGAGAAGATGTATGAATGTAGAGGAAGCAAAGGAAGTATGTCAGGACAGAGTGGTATGGCGTTTTATCCTCTCTGCCTATCCCTACGGGGAAATGGCATGATGGTTAGTTAGTTATAGTAGTAGTAGCAGTAGTAGTGAATTCATTTCTTATTTTAATTATTTTGTTTTTAAAAAGTATGCAAGTTTCTTCTCGTTAGTCAATGCGCCAAAATCGTATCTGCCAACGAAAAAAAAACACTATGTTATTCATACCTTGAAATAAATATGACACCTACGTTATGTATTCATGAAGTACCAGACCTGACAGTTATCTTAAGATTGACAAAGTTTTAGGATCCCTAAAGTTGTCAAGTTCTCTCTTCATTCACGTTTTTTAAATAAGGATGTCAAAGTAAATGCAATTAACGTTATTCCTTGTCAGAGATTTACCATAAAGATCCCGTGGAATTCCACGGTAATGTTAATTGAGTAATCCACCTTTCTATACTCTCTCCTTCCTGGGCCAACTTCTTCCGCTAACATTTCAGTGGCGGGAAAATCTCTTTTCAAACAGTAACTGTTTCCGGTTCACAAGTTCCGGAAAACTTTTCGCCGGAAGATTTTGAATTCTAAGTTAGATTTTATGCTTTCGTGCTAACTTTTCTAGATACAAAAAGAAAGGTCGCCTTATGCATATTTTGAACCTGGAGTACACAGACAAACTGCTAGAGTATTTTTGAAGTTTCGAAGTCACGAAATAAGAAAACTTGGAAATAGGAATATCGAATCTGTCAAACATGATTTTACTTTACTTTAAACTTACCCATTTTATTGTTTTGTAAAGTTAGTTTTCGTGATTTTATAGATTTTTCTTTTACCGTCTACTTACAATATACCAAAGTAAAAATAAAATTATTACTTTTACCGTTTATCAAAAAAAAAATGCTATCTTTTGATTTTTGCACATGCAAATATGTATTTCAATTTGTAAATATGAATTTAAATAAAACATTAGCGGCTTATGCTTAAAACTAGGAGTGGGGATTTGAACTGAGGATCTCTAGAATTAAAATACCGCGTCACCATCACGGAACCACAACCCATCAAACATATTATATTTTTATATAGTTCAATAAATGGTTGGCATCATTGTGTTTAATAAAAAATAATATCGAAAACATATAAAAGAAGAAATAATATTCAACTACTTTCTTTTAAAAAAAAAAAAATCCTTTGACCTTAGCATTTTTAAAGAAACACAATGAAAAATAAATTATGAATAAGTATTTGATACCGAGTTAGGCTCTATTGAACAAAATTTTAGGGTATTGTCGTGATAAAAGGAAGCCCTTCTATATAATGTGCCGTACACATTTCACTAAATTGATTCTTGAGAAGGAGCTAGGTAGTAGATAAATCCAGAAACGACCCGAACTTTCTTTCCCCTTTCTTCTTCTTCTTTATTCCCTTGTAGGTCGGAGTAAGCGCGAGGCGTATGTGCGATAAATTGGAGTTTAAAAGGCGCTTTGGCACTCTAATATTCCGCAGTAATACTACCCCTAAAGTGATACCCTTCGCTAAGGGGAGGCATTTCAATTTCGTCTAACTTTATTTTATTTACCATGCAAGTCAACACTACAGCTAGCTTAGCGAAAGGAAAAGGAAAGTATAATATGTAAGATTACTACCTACGCTGTTTTGTTTCGAGCGCGTTAACTGAGGTAAAACTTATGTACCTCAGTTTTACATCGTTTTGGGTAATTTTGTATTCTATTTTAGAGTTTTGGGTAATTTAGTTTGAACTGTTGAATAACAAGAACACATGTTATTATTTAAATAGATTTTTGAAATCCTCATTACTGTATTTATTACCTGTGTTTTTTCTTACTATCTTTGTTTTTTTTTTTAATGTAATGTTAATTTTAAAAAAAATAATTTTTTTTTAGTTTTTTTTAGAACTGTATGTTTTAATATATCATTTTACTATATTCATTTTTACAATGTCCTTAAAACATTTTTTTTATTTTTTTTTTTTTTTTTTTTTTTTTCTCTTAATTATTTTACTATGTATTAGAATATGTTTTTACCAACTTGTAACATGAAAATGTATTTATAACTAAAAAGTCATATATTTGGCTGTCTTAGAACGGGGTATCAACCCTGTTAGACAGTTAAATTACTAAATAAATGTATAATGTTATGTATGACTATATAAATAAATAAATAAAATAAAATAAATAAATAAAAACAAATTATTTAAGCTATACTAAATGTATGTTACTGTAGTTATTACGACATGGCCATATTATATAATTATTACATTGTTTTATATTTCATTTCAATCTTAAAACTTACAAAATCATGTATAAATTCATTAATTATAATTATAATATATCTACCTTCATACATAAGCGTAGTCACTGCTATTTTCTCCCTATTAACTTAATTTCTGCTGTCAACTCCCCCTTTTTATTGAATATTTTCATTGATAGCTTAACATAAATGATTACGTTAAATGATGAATATCCAATACATTACAAATTTTATCACCTACCATCGGCAATAATTTATTATTGAAATTGTTGGAGTCCGTAGGAGAAAAAATATTTATGTAACTATGCAGCTAAGCATGCATGTTGCTATTGCAAGATTTGCATAATTAATGCACTTACAATGCAACAATGCAATGCTTTATGCACCGTACTAACGAGATAAAATTAAAGCCATGTTTGATACATATTATATTCTATCTAAAAAGACCGTTATTTCTACAAATTCATGAATAAGACATGCATAGACATTGGTTTCAGAAGAAATCTACCAATACATTATTTCAATCGTATGCCCAGCGAACGGATTGATTGATTTTATCCAATTTTTTTTTCATTTCCTGGCTCCAAGTTCGTTTAATCCAAAATTGAAATGCCAATCAAGTATCTGATAAAGTAGATTCTTCGTTTCTTCTCTTTCCTCCGAATTAAATTTTCAGTCAAATTGGAAACGAAAAAGTTAACGGAACTGCGGATCGAAAGAAAGTATATATTCGACTATAAACTCCTAACTTGTATTCTGTTAAATTAAAACGTCAATTAATAATAACAACTATTGGCCTGTGTTATTTTATGTGGAACGTAATATAAATTTTTTAAAGTACTTTGGAATAACGTTTTTTTCATTAAAAAAATTCCTAGAGAGCAGTTCGTGGAGTTTATATGTTCCGTATAGGCAGCAAAAATGAATTATGGTTATGATTGCCAGTTTAGAACTTTGTTTTGGAGATTTAAATATACGTATATAAATATATATGTACAGTGTGCATGTAAAATATTACACATAAAAGTTTATTATTAAATATGTTAATATTTATTATTAAATATTTTATTATTATGCCCTGACTCGACACGGACTATCTAGTGAGTCGGGGCCAGATCATTGGTATGGATCTCTACTGATTGAGTCGCCATCCCATTATTGTGATTATATTAAATGTGAAGTGTAATAATAAAAAAAAAAACAAAAAAAATACATAATAATTATATCCATATTTTTTTTATCATTCTTTATTTTTTTTCGTTTTTTTTTTCGTTGTGCCTCTCCAAATAAGAGACCTCTCTTGTTATTGGAGACTTACAAATTGCACTTTTCTATACAAATATTATCTGGGTGTACCTGGTTTAGAAAATTAATAGGTTTATCTGATAGAAATTAATATTAAACAAAAAAATTGTTAAACTTTTGTAAGTATTTATTATAATATTTTCTTATAAAATTCTTGTTTTTATTTGTTTCATTTCTCAAGGGAGACCATCGACATTTTAATACCTAAATAAATATTATAATTAAGTTATAATTGGTCAGTTTTGCACTTTGGTCATTTAAAATTGTTCAAAAAAACTCGATGAGTTGCGTGTCTTAAACATACCTTAAATTTCAGAGAAATCCACTTTACATTATATTCATTACTTTTTATATAAATGTATTTCCCGATGCCTAGTTACAGCCGTTCCTCTGTAAGTTTATATACTAATGAGTTTTCTCCCTAATCCTATTACTTCCTTCTTCCCATTAAGATCCTCCTCCAATATACAAGTATGGCGCCTTATCGCTGGATGAAAGATATTAATAATATTATCGTATTAAAAATCCACTTAAGAAAAGCGCCTGGGATCTCTTACCAAATAAATACTTAACGTTATAAATGACGTTAAATTTAATTGAAATCATTAAATTGAAACAAAAAGAGTAATTTAATTCCTTATTAGTTTAAATATCACTAATATAACTCTACAATCGTTCCACAAATAACCATTATTTTCACTACACACAGTTACAACACAAAACAAAGACACAATCTATATCCATCTGATATTCGTCCTAAAAAAATCGGTCTTATGTCTCTGCTGAACCTGGCTTGAAGGAAATATAACAGGCTTTCCTGAGGGATATAATATATGAGGCCCTAACAATGTGGCTAACAGCCTTAAGCTGTATTACCTCAAGCAGTACGTGGAAATTGTTAATAATTAACATATTAGTGAATTTCTATTTTGATTTTGATTTTACTTGTTATAATATTGTTGTGTTTACAATAATTATGTGGTCTAGCGTGAATATATATTATAATACATGTAATTATTTTACAAAATACCGACTCCTTAATTCCTGTATTGTGCCGGTGCTCCTTTATGGATGCGAATCCTGGCACCTCACAAAAACTCAGAATGTTCGCTTCTTGAGCTTTGAGAATAAGTGTCTGAGAAGGATTCTAGGCATTAGGTGGTTTGACTTCATAACCAACGCTGAAGTTAGGGAACGGACGCAGCAACCCTCCAATAACTGGAGTCGGGTAGATGCGGCGACGGACCTGGCTTGGGCATGTACTCCGGATGCCTCGGAAGAGCCTGAACCCGAGCTGCCTCTTCTTTACGCCTGCAGGATCCCGCCGTCCTGGCAGACCGTCGATGACCATCTTACGGTTGTATTCGGCGGAGCTGATGGATGCGGGCCTGACGTGGGAGGAGGCGAGATAACTGGCTGGTGACAGGGTCTCCTGGAGGGATCTAGTGATGTCCACATGCTTCACATGGGAGCGAACGTGGCAAAAGAAGAAGAAGAATTATTTTAAGGTCCAAAATGAGTGATTGTAACTCACGGGGAATATATGTAATGCATTTTTTAAATAAAAATAAATTTAAAAAATCTTTACAACAGTTTTCCCTTATTTGTATCCCATGGTTATTAGGGAACAGCATTAGTAAACCAATAATAAATCTTTTAATGATTTAATAATTTGTGTACCTAATCAATATAATAAACGAGAAATTTATGGTACGCATAGAAATATTAAAGTCCCAACCAACGGGAACCTTTTCAAATAAAAGAATAAACTGAAAATATTATCCTCAACAAAGCTGAATAAAATTTCATTTGTTTCCTTTTCAACTGTTTTATATTCTGTCATCCTTTTTATTTGTAAGTCCGAGTGGGTTCCATTCTAGTATTATATTAAAGAGTGGCCTTTATCCTTGTCGAAAAATCCTATTATTTCGTATTCTGACAATAATGCCAGGAGACACGTGGAGACAATGCCTCTTGGGGATGACGTTAAAATGCCAAATTGAGTTACCGAGGAGTTTAGAAAACTTATTTTTTTAGTTTTACTCATTTTTCTGATAAGTAACATCCCAGAGTAACAGTCCTTATCAATATTTAGTGAGTGACTAAACAAGTATCTTGGAACCAATGTGGTTATGAACCTTATTATTTGAAATTTAAATAAATGTGTATTTTCTGTTTTGCTGTATCTTTTTTCAACATCTTATTGAACCTAAATAAGTTATTCTTTGAATTTTAATCCAAATACTTTTTTTACGTCACCTTTTTCGTAAGGTTTAGATAAATTGCAAATGTAATCTAGTTGTTTTACTAACTATTCCTATTATCGTATAAAGTTAATAGATATGTATGTACATAGAACTACCAAAGCATTATGCCAAGACTTTGAACGCTACTTATTGTTTTTTAAAACCATCGTGTTTTAATCTCAAGTTCATTTATTTAAATTATATTATATATTTATATTATTTTACTTTTTACCAAGAATATGGTTACAAACTACTTGACTGCTTTGAACAGTGTCTCTCGAAATGTTTGAAAACCGAGAGAACACAACCTTTGGACGATCCGAGACGAGAAAAAAGGCTTCTACGGAAGTTCACTTTGCAAAATTGCATGTCGACCACTCCTATCTTCTTCATCCCCTCCCCCTCCTCACTTTTCCCACCGCCCTGTTGACTCCGCTGATGTTATTGTGAAGGCTTCGCAAACAGACGGAAGCGGAAGGAATACTTTGTAACGGAACGTAGTTTGAGCGATATTCTAGCAGGAACTTGTTAGGAGACTTACAATGTTAATGAAAACTTTAGAATTATTTGCATAAGCGAGCTTTTTGGCATTTATTTATATTAAATTTACTTTGAAGCGCCGTCATAAGTTTAAACTTATTGCATTGTGAAGTATTGTCATCCTCTTGACTAAAACTTGCTGTATTATTTAAGTATCATTATTGTAGAAACTTCCATTCCTTAAAGTTTCACAAATATTTTCCATAATAACATACAAACAGATACAAAACTTGAACATTATTTTAGCTGATCCTTTTCACATTTTTATAATAATTGCTCTATTACAGATCACTTTTATAATTTTTTTATTATCAATGGTATTTAAATATACCTCTAGCTTGTAAACACGTGTTTTTCTATAATTGTCTAGTTATTTTGGTCTCTAAGAAATATGAAAACCGATGAAGAAGAAGAATCTGACAATGTGTCAAAAATATAATAAAATCCTTTTCCGACACATGGTTGAGAGTCTTTCGAATAAACTCGGTCTGTTCTATAGGTGGGTATTTGCTAATTTAGGTGATAATTTGGTATTTTTTTAATACATTTAGTAAAAGTTTTACTGAATGAGTTACGACATTGTTTGTCAATCCTTTTTTATTCAACCAAGTATCTTCCAATTTTAGGCTAACCTTCCTTTAGGCTTTCTTTCATAATATTGAGTTGCATACATACATCCAGCAACGATTTGACACCTTTCTAACTCAAGGGACTCTGCTTGAATTCTATCCTTACCCGGTGACTTCAAAAAACTATGGGAGTTTCCGTTTCCTGTATAAGTATGCCTGGCTTTTCTTGGCTCGTTTCTGTTTTTTTTTTAAAATATTTATCTTGATACGAAATAAAATAGATAAATAAACATATTTTGATAATTTAAACATAAAATAATCACATTGTTATTTAAACTAAGCGGTGTAACATACTATCTACAAATATGATAATAATAAATCTATCCTGTCATCATATAAGACCCACTCCACACCTCACAGAGAAATCTCAAGAACTGACTTAATGTGAAAACTTCCCTCATTTCAAATAAAACGTTGTAATTTATGCAGGTATTGTTTTCAATGGCCGTACTAAACTTGGCCGCCGTAATTACTCGCAAACAAAAATATTAAATTATCCATACTTACTGAAGACGTGGAACAGATGTGGGTTGATGAAGTGCTGTCTTGATTGTAATTAACACAAATTAAAGTGTCTATTTGAAGAAAATGTGGTAAAGTGCTGTTTCTTTATTATTTTTCAGACTTTTAGTGCGGAAACAGTATAAGTTGTCATTGAATAAACATCATTATGGACAAAAATTATAACTAATCTAGTAATTTCAATCAGTTAAAAGGTTAACACCAACGGTTATGTAGTGGTTTTCTTGGGTTTCAGCAGGCTTCACACAACGGAAGTAAAATTCCAGTTTTTCTCAAGCCTTGGTATTCAGTGATGTTATAGTCTTTTGTAATTATTATGGTAGGATTTTTCGCGCAGTTAAATTGCCAGTTTTTGTATTGCCAGACATTTTAACTATAAAATTAGTTAGGTATAAATATTAAGACTCAAGGTTTTTAAATGCATTAATTACTCAAGCATTTAATAAAAAAAAATTATTTCATTCGTATTACGTAAATAAATGGATTAGTTTGTTGTAGAATCCAATTGTGGTCATGGCGTTATAAAAAAGCTTTTGATAACATAAACAATGGTGAAGATACTAATAATAAATAATATGACTCACACGATCCTTTCTATTTAAATTGTTATTTAGGGGATTTTTCTTGATACAAATTGAACCTTTCGTTAAAAGTTTTTGTTTAAATGTGACCATTTTGAAGTTTCGTTAAGCGTTTGTTGCTTTTTATGATATTATGTGCATTTGGGCTGTAATTATTTTTTATCTCATTTATTTGATAAAAATATGAAATATTTTGAACGATCTTTGAATTATTGTAGGTTTCAAATGGATTATTAAATTTACAATTTTATTTTTCTATTATATCTATATAATATGTCAGGATAAATAAACTTTCGATATTCTCTACCAGATATTTTAAAATTTTAGGATAATTTGATGTTAAAATTGGATATTAACGTTTACGAATACTACGCATTAACACAAATGAATAATTCAAATTATTGAAAGCAACTCACATGAAGTTACCTATTTAGTGATAATACGTTCATTATGATGACGAAATTTAACTCCCGGAATTTAGCTAACCGCTTATACATCATCAAACATTCGCATATACAAGTATATTCAACCATATCAAGAGATATAGTGGTAATGTCACTGATAAACTCGCATAATAATATATGTATAGTATAAACCTCTTAGATCTAGACGTAAATATTATTATTCAGATATTTAAATTAATTCGTTGGTGGTTTATACGTGTGTATTTGAATTATATTTTAATTTCTGTTTAAACATCAGTATAAGCTTTTATGCAAACCTGCCACGGCCAGTAGGTGAAATCCAATGTTTGTCTACGAGGATTTGTTAGGACTCAAAAGCCTGTGTTTACGTATAATAAAAGAATGTAAGTTAAATAAAAATATATCTTTTACACAATGATTAAGTATAAGTATGCTTGTTCGAACTGCGACAGTGGATTGGTGCATTTTTTTGTGCTAGTTAAGTTGGGCAATTGGTGTCCGTTTTATTTCTTTCAAATGTTTCAAATTGTAGGTACTGCTGACTTACATTTATCCAGGTAGTAATAATTCAATTTAAAAAAACAATCTGAAACCTTTTCACAGATTGTTGGACTACGCTTCAGCGCCAGTCCAAGGTAATACATTTCAAATAAACAACATTTTGAGTGTGTCCAAATGCTTGTAGACAAAAACTGGATTAAAAAAAAAGCATGAAAATTAGCTGGTAAAAGTTATAAGCATAACAAATTAAAGAGTCATCTTCAGGCGTTTCCTAGTAGGTGATATAATTCGATAAGAATCCCACTTGCAATCATAAAGGTTTCTGCTAAAATGCATGACAGAGAGTGTTCACATGTGAAGCGTCGCGCCATTTCACTGTATATTATACAAGTTCTGATAATTGGCAGATATGGATATCAAATACTAAGTGAAATGGGGAATGTTGTAATTCATCAAGTGGCCACTCAACACAGTCGGTAAGCCCTGTAAACGCCTAGATATCCATATTCCCTTCCAAACTTCTCGTCTATGTTGAGATGTCAAATTGTACATTTAAAATACTTATATTTGAAAAATACTTCATCATAATAGCTTGTGTAAAATTATTAACATAATCACAACCATTTCAAAACAATGTGTAGCATTAATATCAATATAATTATCGATTCTACAAAACTGCCTTAAAGTTGTGATTATTTATGGTTATTTGATCTCACAGAAAAGTTTACAACAATCAAGATATTATCTTCATATCCTATTTATTAAATTAACCGACTATTCACATCAGCAGTTTAACATTAAAATATAATATTTTACTTTCACGATGTACGCGGAGTAGAGGCTTTACGTCCCGTGAAGCGGAAGATACCCGGGATGAAAGGTTCTAGTATATAGTAAGTTTAGGATCTGCACGATCTTCCTACAACATATTCATGTTCAACCCCGCCAACTCCATGTTCCCCTAATGTACCGATCTAGTAAGGGTACGTTACACCCACTAAATTTTATATTTTAGCTCTTGGTAATTTCCATCCTCGAAAAATTATCACGTAGGGTTAATTCATAAAATTTGTCAATTACCAAAACCTTTAATAATTTAAGGAAATTCAACGATTTTTTTTAGAACAACACGTTTTACAATTAAAGTTCGTAGATTTTAACGGTTTTCAGGATACAGATATGCATCACATCAGCCCAGAAGATGGATACTGCAATGTGTTCCGATACGTCGGCGTCTGCAACAAAAAACCCAAAAACACGTCATACAGTGTTTTATATTTTAAATATTATTTATATCCCAGCAGAGACAGAGAAACTCTGGAATCGAATGTAGATTATCTAGGCGTTTATAGGGTTTATGACCTGTCCAGACCTAGAGTTTCTCTTTTTCTGTTGGGATATCAATAATATATGTTATATTAGCCCAGCATGAGTATAATCCAGTAATTTGTGTAAAAGTATTTGTACACATTCAAAATGTTGTTAAAAATTGAATGGTTAAAATATATAAGCAAAAATAAATTAAAGAGACACCTTCAGGCGTCTTCTAGTAGGTAATTAAATGCAGATGGATCTTACCTACACCAATAAAGATTTATTGCCAAAAATGCTTAGGAATTTTCTCAACAGATGTCACTAGTGAGAAAATCTCTAAAAATGCGGAATTACGAATACGAGTTATAATCGAAATTTGTCATATTATATGGTTATCAGATGATGGGTAGAATGGGAAATGTTGTAATACATCAAGTGGCCACTTAACCAAGCCAATGACAGGTCAAGAGCCCCGTAAACGTCCTAGATAATCCACATTCGATTCCAGTTTCTCTGTCTCTGCTGGGATACCGATACAGCATGGGAATAATCCAGTAATTTGTCTACAAGTATTTGTACACATTCAAAATGTTTTATATTTTATTTTATGTTTTACTGTGAATATTGTCCGCTGTGTTGTATATGTGTTTAATTAAACTAGGCTATTTCGTATGCACGTTCTTGGTTACTAAGATCCATTATCTCAAACCTGCAATGCGTTATTAGCGCCTTGTTTGCAGCACGGACCAATACAGAATACTGTATCATAATTCTCAAATTACATAGTAGTCCTGTAGGTGTGAAGATAAATACCGTACACTGTTTTAGTGAAATATCTTTATTACAACATTTGTTGCGGCCTCCGTAGAGTAATGGCTAGGACGCTGGACAAACGGGGTTCGATTTCACAGACATCAAAAGTGATTTTTAGTTCATTAAGATTATCCAGTGAGAATTTTTTTACAGACTGACAATGCCATTTTATTGTCAAAAAAAGAATTAATTAAACTGGGGGCAATAAAAAGTGCATGTTCTGAGCAAGTCGTGATTTAACAATATGGAATTTCTAGCACTCGGATTCTTCTTTGACTTATGTAAGCAAAAAAGTTTTGTGCCTGCATGTTCGTCTTATATTATTTGTTTCCTCTGGAGGGAGGGGAAGGTTCTTTCTTTATGGATGTTTGTAATGTTGATGTTTATAATTTATCTGTTTCGTTCATACTGACACTTTAATAATAATACTATCCGATGCTTAAGTGTAAAATATTTCTTTCGACAAATAACAAATTTTTTATATATTATTTTATAATGATTGTAGTATCAATATTTTCAGTCGGAAATAACTGTGTCCGAATGCACTAAGCAAGTTGTAGTCCATAAACAGAAATATGAACCATAGATGCAAATATGCAGTCTACTGCTTCACTTTAGGTTTTCCTGAATTAATATTTTTGTTTAATATTTATTTTATTACCTCCAGTTTAATCAATTCTTTTTTTGACTGACAATAAAATGGCATCGTAAAATTTTTCATCTTTTAAAAAATTAACACAAAGTTGGATACATAGTGTAAAGGTAGAATCATTCTTATTATAAAGACCATAACAATAACATAATCTACGTCATTTTTTAAATTTTATATATATAATATTTATTTCCCTTCTTTTTCCGGTATAAAGATACCAATATCTTGTATTCCTTTTTTTTAACTATCTTGTTTACATTATCTGCTGTTTTTCCATTTTTACATGACTTTATTTTTCTCTTTTGCCACGTGCATACTGTTTGACTTTCACAGTATACCCACAAACAGGCTATGCCTTGGTGGGATTTTTTTTTTTTAAAATGTAAATGTGTTTTTATTGTATTTCTTTGTAAACAAAAAATTTTCTTTTAGCAAATAAATTTTAAAAAAAATAAAATAATAATAATAATTTTCAGTCGTATTTTTTTGTCCGCCCCGTAGCACAGTGGTAGCGCATTTTGCTACCGTAAATGAGGTCGCAGGTTCGATTCCCGTAAGGGATCAACATAAAATATTTATTTACAAGTGATTTTCATATAAATATTTCATGTGTGATACCTTGGATTCGTACTGAAGCGTATGACTGATCATCTCACCTCATGTAATAAAACAATCAAGATACACTGCACTTGGTGTAACGATGCAGTGCCCTATGCACCATTGGGTGCGGACAAGGGAAAGTAGTAGTAGCAATAGAATTTTTTTAATAATTTGAAACCGATCCACTGCGAATCTTAAAAGTAACAACACGATGCGAAATCCGAAACACCTGGATTCAGTATAATACCACGTGGATTAAGACGAAAACCTCTAACATTTGTTTTCATCCCCCGAGTGGATATATCGACTGTTCCTGTAAGACTAACGGAAGTACGAAGGTTCTACAGGCGGATGAGAGTTGTATCGACACATTCACTTCCGCTCCTGTTTGCTCTCACCCCCGAATTTCGAAACCTTTATTATTTTGTTTTCGTAGCAAAGAGCTTTGTTTTCAACCCTCTTCGAGGTAAACATAACATAATCGAGTCGCGGACCCTAGGAAATCAAGCACAATTTTCAAGGACCCCCTTAGTAAAAAAAAAACAGCAATAAATTTTGGGACCATTTACTTTATAATAGTACCTACTACAAATACAAAATTTAAAAAATAATAAAAATACGTTAATAATTAACGCACAACAGCAACACCAACACGGTTAATAGGGTCTTATCTTAAAATTTATTCGCTAATATAAAAATATCCTGACCAGATTCTATTAATGTGAAGGTTGGTGTTGCTTTTTTGAAACTAAATTAGTAATGTTTGGGTTGATGTTACTACTCAGTTGTAGTCTCAGATCGGATTCTACTTGCAATCGATTTCTGTATTTGTTTTTTTTGTAAACAAGAGCAGAGAATGCCCTTTTCACATAAGTACGTGCTTGAAAAAAAGCAGTAAATGTTTTAATGCTTCTTCTGCTAAATCCTTATAATCTTTCTTTACAAAAACCCAAAAACTTGATAATGTGGATTCTTTTAAAACATTTTAATGCAGAATCACAAGAAATTTCAATTAGTTGGTATTCTTGTGCCGATAGCCTAGTAATATAAGTGACATTTTTGTGAAAAGGGTTTGAATTCATAAGTTTTATTTCTGTTGGCTGTCCATGTCCAAAACAAATATTTTTTTTAAAAAGTTGTCAAATGGTCCAGAGATGTGACTGCGGACCCCCATACATATATTCGCGGACCCCCAGGGGTCCGCGGACCACAGGTTGGGAAACACTGGTTTATAAGCTTAATGTACAAGCTTGATGTTAAACCTTGTTTTTATCTCCTAAAACATATTTTTTTTACTAATAGGTAGGTTTTAAAATTAGGTATGTTAATATATATAATCATGTGTTGAAAAAATTAGCAACAGACATAATTAAACGAATTTTGAAATGTACCTTGAAAATACTGCTGTTTGGTAGAAAAAATATTAAATTTAGACATTGTTTCTCTGCACTGGATGTTGGCAGCAAAAAGCTTTTATGCACCATCAATTTATTCTAAATAATCTAAATACTGAAAGCAAGCTTAAATTAGAATACAATTTTTTTCAAAACGGATGCAATTATCATCCGAGTATTACTGAATCACTATTTCGGGCTACACCCCTCTACCCTCAATGTCAGTAATGTCGGGATCATTATTTATTTCACTTTTTGGAAGGAAAAAAGAAAAGAAAAATCCTCTTTCTGTTCACGGGGTGTTTCAAAATGTTAATACCCCGTCATCGTGTTCGGATTTAAGGGATTGTAACTGCTTATTTCATCAAAATCAAGTGTCTCGTTTTCATTAAAAAAAATCATCAATCGAAATCGGATCATTTTCTTCTTCATCATTATCAGTTTCAAGCTATTCTGTCAATGTTTTTTATTACAAAAAACAAATAAACAAAATTACGTTTTTATCATAATGTCACTTTAATTTATGTTCCATGAACATTAAAAAAGGGCCAGTAAAAAATGTAATAAATTAAAATGTAAACGTCTTCACTGTTTTGGTCGGAGTCAGCTTTATGATCACCATCACTGTCCTCTTGGTTACTGCTATCATTTCCCGTTAAAAAATAAAGGATCATTTTTCATCATCGCTTGGTTGGGGGAAAAAGAATCTTGGCCCCTAAAATGATACAAAAAAAATTTTGAACGTGTCTGTTCCTTAAAACCGGGTATTTTCACTAAAGACAGGTTTTCGTTCGAAAATTCGCCAACGCGAAAGAACTCATTACATTGTAGAAAATTGAAATTTCTATTTAGGACAAAATCGTATGTGCAATCCGTTCAAAAATCGAATAAATAATAAAGCGAGATATATAGCTTAAAAAAGTTTGAGTTAGTGTAAACAATGCACAGGGTCCACGTTTTAGTCAGTTAACAAAAAAAAAACCCTGAATCCAGTATCGTTTGAATTAGAACCCATTTCAATTTTAATATTACTTTTTATTTTTACCAATTATTATTTTAATTCCTAAAAATTTTTATAAATTTGCACATTAATATTTCACTAACACTTAACTCAGCTCAAAACACAATAAACTATCGACGTAGTTAAAACGTGCTAACCACGTGCTAACGCTAACGATTTGACCGATCACAATGAACATACGTTCATACCACGTTTGCCGAGCCGAGCATTGCGATCAGAGCTCGAGCAATGAGCCGAGCACGCGATATCGCGGCCGAACGTCAAACGTCAAATCAACGCGCATGTCGGATTGTTTATTATGTCGACCCCACATCCTTCCTCCAGGATCCGGATCCCTATCTCCTGTCTCCCACTTTATCCTCGTCACTGTGATACCGCTGAAAGATGTCCGTCTTAAATTTTACGTTTATTTTTCCTTCCAGAACAAATGGATTTGGTTAGGGCAAATTACATTTCGAATGAGGACGTTTTGTAAAGAGGACAGAACTTATACCGTTCTACTTATTTGTTTAGCTGTCCCTTTTCTCGAGGAGTTGTTTGACTTATGAAGTTTACTAAAGCCCTTATTCGATATTTACTGAGACTGTGTAATCTGATAAGAAAGGGCAGCCAATACCTTCTCGATATAATAAAAGGGGATTACTTGTTTCCCCAAATTTACGGGTATACCTATATACTGTTCACATCTGTTTTTTATATCGCTACAGACGCGTTTTTAGATGTGTTTTTAGATAAATAGGATTTACTCGCAAAATACTAAGAATATAAAAAAATACTGGAATGAAAATGCGGTAACAAGGGCCAATTGGGAGAAAATGTACATTTTTCAAACATTAAAAATAATATTATTGATATCCCAACAGAGACAGAGAAACTCTGGAAACGAATGTGGATTATCTAGGCGTTTACAGAGCTTATTACCTGTCATTGGCTGGATGTTGGGAATAATATCTAATATCAGCCCAAAATAATCCAGTAATTTGTCTACAAGTATTTGTACACATTCAAAATGTTGTTAATTTAAAAAAATATATCATAACTAATTACTTACGACTAATCCCTCTAGTGTAGTGCTTCGGAAGAATTTATTTTTATTAAAATGTATTCAGTTGTATCAACACGCTAGTGGTAGCAGGAACAAACGGTAATCTTAGGGAAATTTTGGAAGCTTAAATTAGGAAAATTACTTTGTAAGTAGCAAAGCACTGAAGTGTAAAACGATCTTCTTCCCTAGATACAATAAATAACTAAGCTTCAATGCGACGCACTAATACAGTGCCCTATGCGCCATTAGGTATGTAGAAGGAATGATGGTGTAATTATTAAGTGAACTGTGAATTAAGCTTCGAGATTGTGACGATAAAGAAAACAAACTTAACTTGTAAATCGGGTACCGTGCGGGTTCTTTGACCTTTAACACATCATCATTATCATACCATATCCACTCCCTATGTGGAGCATATGGATTCCACAAACCGCCTCCAGGCCAAGCGATCGGCTGCCAGCTCCCGTGCATCCTCCCAAGTCAAGTCCACATCCGGCAGCTCTGACGCAAACTGCCGGAAAACAGTAGACGTCCAGGATCTCTAACTACTTATAAAATGAAAACTTCGTACGGAAAACGTCTAAGAGTTTCCATTTAGTGGCTGTTTTCACCAAGTTTATATTTTTATCGAGTTTGTTATTTACAAAAATTTAATTGTGATAACAAAAAGCGGGAGTTTCCTTATAAATGTCGTGATTCCTTTATTAGGTTTTCCAAATTACATCTAAAATGTCCTTCGTCACTTGCAAAAAAAAACGGTATTCTAGAAAACGAAACGAGGGATAAAATTTAATTTAAGGATACGAGAAAGGATAGATTTGCTGGTTCAGAAATGTTGTTGAGGGGAATGCTCTAGCAAAAAACACAAAATGTTATCATTAAATTTCTGTTAATTGTTAAATCACATTTTTGTCTTTCTCAGTATTCCATAAAATAATTTATTTTGCAAGTGGAAGTAAAGTAGCCTACTATTTTTTTTTTACCAAATTGGATAAGCCAAATAATACTACAACTACTTTCTTTCTTATGGTGCAAAAGGTTCTGAATTGGTACATTCTAACAGAAAAATCATTCATTTACCTACTTATTTAATTTACACGGGTACCACAATCCACGAGCCTACTCCAATTGACTGTATCACGTGTAAGTAGCAGTAAAAAATAAAGTTATGTTTTTAAAATAATATTTTTACTATCCTGTCACAAAAAAAAAATGGCGAAAAGGCTGTTTTGAACATCCCAAAACTCCTCTAAAGTATTGGGTCATCTGAAGCGAAGCCTTTTGTGCTACAGGCAGTAAGCAAGTTCAGCGAGACTTTTCAGGCAATTTTTTCAGGTTGTTTTTTCATGAAACTGGGTTCCATCCCAAAGGATGTTTATTATAATGCCGTATAATATGCATAGTTTATTGCGGAGGCACATCTGTTCCTAGGTTTGTTCTGGACCGGGATACGAGTACAAATGACGGGTAATTTAAGCGGATGTGAAGCATTTAGCTTTAAAATATAACAATCCAGGGTTGTGTATCTTCCTGCGCCAAGAGAAATACTCCCTTCTCCCTTTCTCGCAGTATTTTCCGACCCGACGTCAAACGGTCTTTAAGATATATATTACTTGTGTGGAATATGAAAATATTGAATTTTTATGTGAACTGAATAATGCATTGCCAAGGAGATGAATGTTTTTATATTTACGTTTTCCTTTTTGAATTCTTCGTCGGTAAGTAACACCGGTTTAAATTATAATAATATGCTAAGATCATTTGTGTTGCACTGTTTATGTTAAAACTTCAAGAGTGATAATGCATACATCAAATTTGTAATACTGTTATTGTGATTAAGAAATGATAGAATTAATAATATTACTAGTAGGTATATAACTTTGAGGCTAAATCTCAACTCGTCGACCCTAACACACTCGATTGATTCTATGACAAATTCGATTCTTGCATTTTTGAAGTGAAAACTTCTTTAAAATCGTTGGGAGTGATTTGAAACTCTATGAAACGAAAAAAAGCGACACTAAAAAGAGACAAACATATAGATCTATGGGATTTAGCCTGCGAGAGAATGAGATAGAACACAGTTTCCGCCAGCTGGCAGTAGTTCCATCTACCTCATCAGATACATCTACCAGTTGATCGCCGGCACCCCTTATACTTTTAAAATGTGGAGGTCATAGGCTATAAAACAGAATTTGTTCTATTCATGTATCTGAAGAGGTAGATTCGACTCCCAAAATTTTGTGGCAAAACCGAGGGAGAAGGCGCCTTGATGTGGTATTTCACAGATATATTGATAAATAATAATAATAACAATAATAATAATAATAATAATAAAAAATAAAATAAAAATAATTATAATAATAACAACAACAATTGTAATATATAATAATAATAATAATAATACCAATAATAACAATAATAACAACAATAATAATAATAATAATAATAATAACAATACCGATACTGATACTGCATTTATCTCATTCTCTCTCAGCTTAGTTTTATTAAGGTTTCACTTCTACCTGGTGTGAACTGCACACATGCTGGTTTTTTTTTGTTTAAACTTGTCATAAGAATTCATACTTCTGTGACCACGGCGGCTCTACTAATTTTACCATCAAATAATTATTACCCAAAGCGTATTGTATATTTAAAAACTTCGTAAATACCATGTATTCTCAATGCTGACAGCTTTCGATGGAGAAACAATACAGGAAAGAAGAAAGATAACATAATTTAGTTTAGTAGTCTATTCTCCCTTACACGACATATTCTCCATCAAGACAATTGAATTTCTCATACTTTGCAACCTCCCCTATCTATCACCCCTCTCGAATATCCCCATCCCAAGTTACTACTCCATCCCCACTTCAGTACTGACCACAGTCATTCTCTCACACTTCGGTGTCGAGTTTGGGAAAAAAACTTACCCATTGTACATTCCTCGGAAGAAGGGAATTGAAAAACAGGAGTATATCTTCCTTAATTTGATAAATAGTTTTAAATATGTATTGTTTCTGGTTGATCTTTGAGTTTTTCAAGATCACCAAAATACTTACAACAACGTACCGGATAAGAATTTTATCCCAGACCATTAGGTCTAAGGGAAGCGAGCCCACCACCACCCGTGGCTGTTATAGAGCCCTGGGAGATTCTCTGTCAGCCACGGCATTTTTGACCAAACCCTAAGGTCCTGAAAAGCTGGTGATCAGGGGCTGTGTTGAAGGAAAACGAGCGAACTCAGAAGTCTAAATAACAGAAAGAAACAAAAAGCTCTATGTTTCCTGAATATGTAACTTCCAAATGATAAGGCTGCCTTCTCTCGGTTAAGTTTACGCCCTTTTAGTCGAAGGTTTTAATTTTCTAACATTTTTCTTATAAAAGAATTGTTAAAGCCTTTAATAAAGTAGTCTGCGCACGTGCGGGGAGGGGGGGAAGAGGAGACTCATACCTCCTCCTCCCCTCACCATAATCTTATATTTCATACCTCTAACACCCCCGCAATCACTTTATAAACCGGAAAATTATCCCTACATTACTTCAATTCACAGAAAAACCTACGTGTGTAATAAATTGTATTGAAATGTTATGGTTTTTTTATTTTTTCTCATTTATTATTGTCTGGTATTCTTTTCCCACTAATGTTGTATATAAATACTCATGAGACGTATGTATTTTAAATAAAATGAATCAAAAAGAAGTAGGTAAGGCACAAAATTTAAAAAAACATTATTTTATATACCTATGGATTTTGTAGACATGACTTGAGAGGATGCACGGGAACTGGCGGGCGATCGCTTTGCTCGGAGGCAGTTTGTGGAATCCATATGCTCCCCAAAGAGAGCTGATATGGTATGATGATGAAGATTATGGGTTATCAATCTTGGAAAAGTACTGAAGCGAAAGACTGATTGACACCTTTAATGAATTAATTCATGAAATAACTAAAACACAGCTCTTTGTGTAACAACGGTATTATTCCCTACCATTATATGAGTAAAATAAATATAAGATATTGTTCAAAACTACTACTTTTACTACTAATACTTTCCCTTATCCGAAACAAATGGTGCATAGGGCACTGCATCGCTACACCAAGTGCAGTGATTCTTGATCAATTTATTATATGAAGGTAAGATGATCAGTCTTACGTTCCGCCGTGTGATAACAAATGAAAAATTAATAATAGCCTACTTTAGCGAAATTCATCAGCTTGTTTTTATTATCAAATCCTTATTTATATATATTGCTGAATTTTTTTCCTGAAATTTTCATTTTGTTTTCATTGGTTTCTCCCTTAAAAACAAAACAGCAAAGAAATGCCTTCTGAAGTGGGGATGTAAATGAAGTAGAAGGAAAAAAAAAGTTTTTCAATTAACTGAAAAGGAAGGAGAGTCAACGAAATAATTCGCGAGACAATTTAATTGGAGGGATTCCTATTCACACTTTTTGGGATGAAAACAAATAAAAAAGTAAGAAAAGACGTCACGGATCATATTTTTCTTTTTGAGTTATCGGATAAGGATTTAACCATGAAAGAAAATGCCTAATTAAAATCGTTTCTTTACAGCGTCTTTACTTTTATATTACTTTTAAACGACTTTTATTGTTTTCATTAAATGTTTTTAATGGTGCGATTGATTGTGTTTTATGATTTGATTCGAAAAACTGTCATTTATTTATGTATCTGATAATTGATCCTGCATCACACCTGTTCTTCTCTATGGCTGCGAATCGTGGCACCTAACTAGGGCCCAAGACAGCAGACTTCTGAGTTTTGAGAATAGGTGTCTTAGAAGAATTTTAGGTGTGCGGTGGTTTGACTTTGTAAGGAACACAGAGGTGAGGCAACGGACACAGCAACCCTTGGTATCTACTGTCATCCGGCGAAGGCGTTTCGGCTGGCTAGGCCATATATTACGTATGCCTCCCGAGAGCCTTAACCATGCTTGCCTATTTTACAAGGCATCAGGTTCTTGGCGTCCTGGTCGTCCACTCTTGACAATTCGTCGGCAGTTTGCGTCAGAGCTGCGGGACGTGGACTTGATTTGGGAGGATGCACGGGAGCTGGCGGCTGATCGCTTGGCCTGGAGGCAGTTTGTAGATTCCATATGCTCCACATAGGGAGCGGATATGGTATAATGAATGAATGATAATTGATTTTATACTTGTTTGCCTATTTAACAGGAGTGTAAAAAAATCACAACTGACATTCCTTGTAGACCCACGAATGCCTTTGTGGGATTTTTGTTTATTTATATGTATTTGATTTATATAATTTTGTTGTTTTTGACTCTTTGATAATGCTCTTCTTAAATTTATGTAAAATTGAAATTTTTGTAAAATTTAAAATGAATTTTTATCTACAGTCTAAGAAACAACTTTCATTAAAAAGATCCAAACTGCTACTCTCAAAAATCAATTTATATATTACCGTTTGACTCCTGTTCTTCGGTATTTTCTGTTTTATTCTTAGGAATTTGTTCAAATAATTCTTGTTTTATTTGTCGATGTTTTATTTTTCAGTTTTCGTCAAACACGAAACACAAAGTTGGTATTTTATCGCCACATTAAATTATGTATATATGCCAAAATGTGGTCTCTAAACCGGAAATCCTTGCGTTTGACATAATACATTAAAATTGAATTTAAACACGGTATCCTTCCGCTTCCTCCCGCCGCCGCCGCGAGGACGAGGAGGGATATTATGTCATTCTTTAGGAGGAAATCTCAACACATTTGTGTTCTGGGCTTAAAGGACTGAGTAATGACATCGCAGGTCGTTAAAATTCCGTTTTTTAGCGCTGAATTTACTTACTTAACTAATTTCAGACAATTTCGGGTGAATTATTTCATTTAAAAATGGACGAAAAGAATTATAACTTCGTCCAAAGTGAATTTACACTAACTTTTTAACCCGTCTTACATCTTTAATTTAGGTTTGTTTCATGTGGTCTGTGAACATACTCAGTAATAATATATCTAGGTATAATGTATATTTAATATTTATAAATAAATAAGATGATAATTACAATTTGACATCTCAACAGAGACGAGAAATTTGGAAGGGAATATGGATATCTAGGCGTTTACAGGGCTTATGACCCTGTCATTGGCTGGGTTATGTATTATTCCAAATTTCTCGTCTCTGTTGAGATGTCAAATTGTAATTATTAGCCCGTAATGGGTGAAATCCAGTTTTGTCTACAAGTATTTGGACACACTCAAAATGTTGTTTATGAGATGATAATTATTTACTTTTATTTTTGGTCTGGTGACATTTTTATTGTTAATTGAGTAATCATCATTATCACTCTATTTACGTGGAGCATATGGATTCCGCAAACTGCCTCCAAGTCAAGTTCACGTCCTGCAGCTTTGACGAAAACTGCCAGCGAGCGAATGGTCAGCAGCTTGTAAAATAGGCAAGCATGGTTAATGCTTTCGGGGGGCATACGTAGTATATGGCCCGGCCAGCCGAAAAGCTTTTACCGGGTGACAGTTGATACCAAGGGTTGTTGCGTCTTTAGGCACCTAGTTGGTGACCAATTGAGTAGTACATTTCGTGAGTATACCAGATTTAATGTGGGTGCACAGAGAGAGAGAGAATGAAACAGGTACTTACGTTTTTTACAATGGTCGTTTATTCACAAAAACTAACTACTGATGCTAAAACCTAACTGCAATATGGATGAAAAAGAATGGTGAAAATGATTAAAATAAAAATGATTTTATATTCTCGAAAGTTAGCGGAAATAATATTCCGTAGATACGCGTGCGATCACGTAGGGGGCCGAAAGGATTCTCGACGATCTCCGGAAGTTTCCGTCGATGCTCGTTTTTTTCTCGTCAGTTCGTACGCGTTCGTTACCAGTCGTCATCTTCGTGCGCGTGACGTCATTGTTTCCCGCCACACGTCCACAGCTACACCTCTACAAGGTCAAACCACCGAGCACCTAATATTTTCAGTTAATGAATTGAAGAATGGTAAAACATATTTGGAAACGCACAACTTCATATATTAACAAAAATGTTACTAACTCACTAATCATCACGCCAACGCTGCTCTGTCCTGGCACACTTCCCTTGCTTTCTCCACATTTATACATCTTCTCATACACGCACGTCGATTATTCACCGACTTTTCACATGACCACTTTCAAGTATTTGTTGTATTTGATCATACACTGTCTTCTACACCCAGACACGCTAGCATCGTAAAATAAACTGAGCACCTATAAACAGAAGTCAAAACATACAAAAGAGGTGCTTTGACCGTTTATAAATTTTTCTCAAATAAAACGTAATCATATTTAAGTTACGAACATTTCATAAAACAAATACATTGATTTAAACTTCTAACTCCAGATAATCATTCTTGGGTTTAAATAATTATACTCACTTTTTTTCTCAACTGCGCCAAATGATACATAGGGCAGTGTATCTTAATTTATTACACGAAGGCAAGACGATAAGACTTATGCTTCAGAACAGGTCCAAGGTATCACATATATTTGAATTGTGAAAAACCACGGTCAAATGATTATTTCATAATGACCCCGTTGGGAATCGAACCTGCGACCTTATGCACGGTGTCCTGGCGCTATAACCACTACAACACGAGTATTCTACATAACTTAAATTTTTTCTCCATTATTCTAAGTCAATGCACTTTAAATAACGTAAATAATATGTCTTTATTGTAAAAACTAAGTCAAATAAATTGTTAGGTACCATTTTGTTCCGATTGTAAATAGCAATGATTCTAAAAAAGATTCAGAGGGTAGGTCTAGTGGGTGCAGATTGTAGGCCTTAAGGGGTGCAGGTCCGTTTGATGGATGACGTCACCACCCCCCATAGTTCGGAGTAAGACGGATTACTTCTGACATGTTACCGTGGACGGGAACTAAAGCAAACCAAACACAGAAAGTATACCACCAAAAATCTTGGAGAAACTACGAGCTTTCTACAAAAGGTTGACGCGACCATTTAATACGGTAGTATTTAGGACGATTTTTCTTTTTGACTTATTAATATTTTACTGGTTTGTAAATAAAGTTATCGGTTTTGATGCCTGTAATAATTTGAACTTATTAAACATTTTGGTGGACAGTAGAATTAGGACAATAATTGATTTATTAATAATATTTTGTTTTTATATTCTATTTAAACTGGTGACTTATTTTCATTTTCAAGTTATTGGTTTTATGATACTTTAACTTTAACAACAGTAACAATATTTACTATTTTGTTGATTGATTCGGCATTCACTTTGTAACACTTCACCCTTCACGCACTTCACAGACCCCATTACATCAACTGCTACACTTAGCAAGCAATTAATTATCAATTTTTTTTGTACAACTTCTTAGTATTCTACCACCACCACTGTCCCAAGATGTGTTTTTTCTACTTTTTCTATTACTTCTATGTATCAATATTATGTTACCCCTGTGTTCTGATTCTTAAGTATTGCAATTTAATTTTTCTGTATTTTTCTGTATAACATCTGTATTCTAATTTAGTGTCTTTTCACCAGTCAATGGGAGAACGTTAAGATTTCAATAGTGGTGAAACAAAACTCGTAGTACAACCCAAAAACTGGAATATACATCATATTTGATGTCGAATGCGTTATAAGACTTTTTACTTGAAAATTTTTTTTTTCTAAAAAAAGCTTTTATAAAGTAGATTAAGTTAAAATTGCACAAACTCTTATTAAAATGCATTTTTTAAAATTTTGTTTTTTCTTCGTGAATAGTACAAAATTGACTAAATAAATTCTATTTGATAACAATTTACTTCGTACCTTCTCAATTTTCTCGAAAACTATGGATCAAAAAAAAAAAAAAAATTTTAAAAAATTGATTCCAAATATGGTTTCCCGTTTGTACATCGAGTTTTGTTACACCATGTATAATTGAAAAATTATATATAAGCATGTATCATGTATACTTTACAGTTGTTTTTCTCAGAACATTAAGGAGAGGAAGACACCAATTTAAAAAAAATATTTCATTTAAACTTGGACAACCCTTGCAGAATATACGAAAACGAACTTGTCGATCAAGGTTGGTTTATTGTAAAAAATCTAGTTTCGAAATTAAGTATATCGAAAGTCATAAACAGAGCTTATAGAAAGAGAAAAACTTTATCCATCGGAGAGATTGATACACTTAAAAGTTGGATGAAAAATCTCTCACAGAACTCCCTGACAATGGATTGCACTGAAGCACTTTAAATTTGTGATAGCAATCGGATTTATTGGAGCGACACAAGTATTGTGTTTCAAATCAATTTCAACTGAATAAAACATCAACCAAACAGAAATTTCACTAAATATCGTTAGTGAAAATAACTACATTGCAATGTATGAACTCTGTTGAACGATGTAAGTTTTATTAACAGTAATCATTTTGATGCTGACGCATGACAATATATTTTTACTTGAAAATGTGTGTATTTTGTGTGTCAATTGTATCATTCATTGTATCATTAAAATACCTTACTTAGCTACAGATTACCGATTGAACGTAGCTGTTAAAATAGCTATAAAACACGACGATCTCTCTATATTTCAAATATTATGTCGCACATGAAAATAAAGTATTTCTAATTTATAACGTATATACGTCAGCAAAAAGCATGGCTCAAGAAGGCAATCAAACTGTTATTATAATGTAAATTTAATACCCCGACCAATTAGCTTAAAAACCAGCAAAACATTAAAATTATCGCGGTTGTAATTTACATATTTATTATCACATTATTTCTCACGAAACAAACAGTTCACACTTAACTAGTTACCAAATACTGGCTGGATATTGGCAGTTGGATCATTAGGCGGCTGGTGGGTGTGGGTGGTTGTGGGGGTGGGGGTGGATGTGGGTAAGGAGAGTGGGCTAGAGGGTGGGTGGTGGGTGGAGAATGGCGGGAATTTTTCTGCCCCAGTTCACCCCTTCTCGCGGAATAGACCGGGACATGAGGAAAAACAATGGAACTGAACTGAGGCTATACTAACATACGATATTTCATCTCCCCTTTGTATTTATCTGTATTCCTCCATTTAGTATTGAAATATGCTTATCATGTATGTCCTTTACTGTATTGTGGAGAAAAGCAGATGACTCGTAATTTTTTTTTAAATGTAAGAATATTGTTTTCAATAGTGTATAAATGTAGTTATAATATAAGAAGAAAAACAGATTCACGATAAGTTTACCAGTGCATAATATAGCTAAGTTTAATAATGTATTAAAAAAATAAGAATACGTAGTTAAGGATAAAGTGTAATATAAATAATTAATCGCTTGTTGAGCTTTGAGAATAAGTGTCTGAGAAGGATTTTAGGCATTAGGTGGTTTGATTTCATAACCAACGCTGAAGTTAGGGAACGGACGCAGCAACCTCCAATAACTGGAGTCGTGAAAGTGCGGCGATGGACCTGGCTTGGGCATATACTCCGGATGCCTCGGGAGAGCCTGCACCCGAGCTGCCTCTTCTTTACGCTTGCAGGATCCCACCGTCCTGGCAGACCGTCGATGACCATCCTACGGGTGTATTCGGCGGAGCTGATAAATGCGGGCCTGACGTGGGAGGAGGCGAGAGAGCTGGCTGGTGACAGGGTCTCCTGGAGGGATCTAGTGATGTCCACATGCTCCACATGGGAGCGAACGTGGCGAAAGAAGAAGAAGAGAAATAATTAGTCTATGTAACTGTATATAGAAACTGTCCGCCTCGTGGCAAAGTGGTAGCGCGTTTGGCTACTGTGCACGAGGTCACGGGTTCGATTCCCGTAGGGAGTCAATATGAAATATTTATTTACATTAATGTGAATATTTCATTTATGATACCTTGGACTGGTACTGAAGCGTAAGACTGATTATCTTACCTTCATGTAATAAAATGATCAAAGATCACTGCACTTGGTGTACCAATGCAATGCCCTATGCAATTGGGTGTGGATAAGGGAAAGTAGTAGTAGTAGTAGATAAATACAATAATAAATTCTAACTATGAATTTAAGATGCATTAAGTTCTTATAAAGTATATTATTTATATGCATCATATTGAAAACCGTTAAAAGAAGTAATTTAAACTCTCAAATTCTGTCAAAAACCTTGATGACTTAAAATAAACTCAACCTTTTGCTATTATTATTATTTGGTAAATAATATTGCCGGCAGTTAGGTACTTTAAACAGAATATGTAGTTCGCAGACATTGATTTCCTTAATAGCTAAATAATACATAATATTCTTTGTCAAAACACATTGTTAACATTGGCATCACCCATTGATTTATTAATTCACTTAGATTTGTACAAAACCCTTACAAAAATTTAATATTTACACGACTGTATCTCTGTTAAAATTATCAACTCCGCAAGACGCGTATTCAGTATTTTCTTTAAACCGGCCGAGTTTTCGGACGTTCAGAAAACACTCGAATTTGTTTCCTGTGTAGTGATTTGGTGTTAATATTTTTCTGCAAAAAAATATGGTTGTAACTTTCCAAATGTAAGTGTTTATTTATATTTGTTTACATAGCCTCATTTATATTATTGTTAAAAGAAAGTTTTTTTTAAAATTAGCCAAAGCCGTCCAATGAAAAAAAAAGTAATTTTAGATGCATGTAGAAATTTAATGAACGCTGACTCGTAAGTAACGAGTTAGTATTGTGTATACTGTTACTGTAACCCTATAAATCATATTTGCGGTGGGTGGGCGGATGCTTGCTGGCAAATTCGAAAAGTGTAAGAGTAATGCACATAATCGAGAATATTGAAGTGTCATTACTTTTTCTAAATAATTTTACTCTGCAAGGCAGATCTAAGTGTTATTTATATCAAATGGCACACCCACCCAAGATAGGTGATGGGATTCGGATTTCTGTCGTACAAAATCCTTAACAAAAAAAAAACCCTGAAACACTGTATCTCTGTTATTAATTAGAACCCATCACTCAATAATTATCAACAGATTGCACCGATGTTCTTGTGGATTTGTTTTATTTTTCTGCATTCATAGAAAATTTTGGTTTACAAGCCCATTTATAATTTGTTAATATTTTTTTAAATTTATTGTCCGCAATGGAAATATTTAAATATGTAGATTTTTAATGAACTGTATCCGATTAATAACAAAATAAATCATATTATACCATGAAAAGTTAATGTGCACAACCTTAACAATTCGTGGAAAAGACCATGGAAGATGTATACAGGGTTATTTTTTACGTCAGTAAACAAAAAAAAACCCTGAATTTTGAATATCGTTAATAGAACGGCCGGAAATGTATTTTTTATTTTTACGGATTATTATTTTTATTCCTATAATTTTTACAAATTACGCACATCTTTCTTCTGAGGGCAAAACATATTTGGGTGCAATTTATTCTTTTTTTTTTAATTTGGGGAAAGGACATGTTTTTTTATCGAAATGGGTTCTATTAACGATACTGAATTCAGGGTTTTTTTTTTTTTCTTTACCCTGAAATAAAAAAAATAACCCTGTATATATATATATAAATGTTAAGTACGTATTCTATTTAGTATAAAATAACAACAACAATTTGTTTCCTTAGAAGGTAACGTTTTAATAGAAACACTGAGATGAAGTTCCATTGTGTGAGCTTACTACCTCCTCCAGGAACTTAAAGCGTTTTACTAAAGCCAAACCATTACCAACTGTTCCACGCAATATAAACTTAGTCCGAGAGTTGCTGATGCAAAATCCCTCCTCTCAATCTCGCGGTCGGAGTTAAACTTGGCTCGCTGCTCTAACTTGTCCTCAAGAAAGTGGGCTGGGATCACAGAACAGTATAGTTTCCTGGTAGCCGCGATTATTGCACGTTTATGTATCTGCAGCCAACAAGTCTCAAGTAGTTTCCTGTATTATTTTGTAATGAATACTCTTCTTACACTCTGTTACCCTGGCAGACGGATTTCATTTAAAGGGAAGTTACGCTGATTTCACAAATAAATTCCACCATCAAAACCAGATTTACAATGAAAACAAATAATTGCACCCATTTTTCGTCAATTAAATGTGAGGTTATTGTACTCGGTAATAGCGACGTGATAACGATTTCTTACCCATGGATGTTTAACGTTTTCGCGATCACAATGGAACACGCGTTAAAAGTTATCGATCGGGATTATTAACGAGCGCTTTCTAGTCGCGAGCCATTTCCCGAGATATATCTTATTCGCACATATATCTTCATTCAATTCTCGAGTGCCGTATTGCATTTAGCCGGTTTTCGGCAAGCCAAATATTGAGAAAAGCAGTCGACATAATAAAAAATCCGACAAGCGCGATGATTGACGTTTGACGTACGGCCGCGATATCGCGCGCATCGGCTCCGCTCGGCTCAGATCGTCAATGCTCGGCTCGGCGATCGCGGTATTGAACGGTATGTCATTGTGATCGCTCAAATCGTTAGCGTTAGCACGTGATTATCACGTTTTTAACTACGTCGATAGTTATCTGTGATTGAGCTACTGATAATATTCATATTTTCCCAAACGATTGGTATTTACGTTTGACATATGCAGAATACTCCCCTCGTGGATCAGGATCTACAGGCAGGAAGGCAGGAAGGCAGGATGGCAGGCCATAAAAGTAAATGATTCATGTAAATTAGGCCATAAAAGGCGAGGCATAATGCTTCCTGATCAAATCACATCCAGCGACAGGAGAGTTAGCTCAAGGATATTATGCCAAGCCATTAAATCTAAGGAATAAGCAGTGGTAAACACGACGTGGCTACGTAGGTACCTACTGAGATCTATTCTCTACTGGTAAAGTTATTTCAGTAAACTTTGGCTTATCAACCATTCAAACTTTAAGTTAAATAAAAAAACGCATAATAATTAATTAAAATGTGTTTTGTAGACTATTTTGCAAGTACTTAACATATTAATTAAAAGGAAAGTTCGTTAATACTTCATTTTATATCCCTACAGAGATGAGTAGAATTCTTTCAAATTCAGGAAAAAGGATATTCGAGCGTTTACAGGGCTTTACAAGGCTTTACAAGGCGAATATCCATATTCCTGAATTTGAAAGAATTCTACCTCATCTCTGTAGGGATATAAAATGAAATATATACCTACTCCCGTCTTGGGATAAATCCAGATTTGTGCACAAGTATTTGAACACGCCTAAAGTGTTGTGAATGTTGGTTCTAAAAAGTTGTGTTAACATTATTTAGTGTATTTGAAAAACTAAAATTTGCATTACAATTATTGTATATTTATTAGAAACATGTTCCTAATTTAGTAGAGAAGAACTAATTATCTACACTTACTCGCATTTCTCCTAACATGTTTACTCTATGAATAATTTGTAAAAAAGGGTAAGTAGCTTATTGTTTTACAGCTGAAATAATCTGAAGAGAAAATTACGAAGCATTTAATTACCCTCGTACTTGGCTTAAAACCACACACATGATCAAATAAATCAGCACATTTTCCTTCGTTCGTCGTTTTCGTTAAGGAAATGGATACATGGATAACCAAATGTCGTGTTAAAATATCAAAGAAAAACGGAGTCAATGAACACCTTCTAATGAATTACTGAATATTCGGTTATTGTGAAGTTGTTTAGCGGTTATTTTGACTTTCAAGCTCCGAAGGTATCGAATTTCATTATAATTGTTTTAACACGCAACGTACAGTGTACAGAGATACTTCTGGTCTGTAACCTGTACTTTAACCTTTATTTACGAGTAGTATCTACAGTAGAAAATTCACACCCTTTACTACGGTCATTAGGTATGCCCGAGTTCACCTGTTGAATTCCACCTAAAGAATGAAGTAACAGGAGGGGTTCTCTTATCTTTGGGGCTAAATAAATTCAAATCTAATGAACTTTGTCGCGGTTTTAATGTAAACTAGATCTAATGCGACTCTAATGTAAGAAAAATAAAAGAAATGGTTAAGAGTCTTCGACAAACGAAGTTAAAAGATGTTTAATTTGTGTACCAATAGCCTTCGAAAAATTGTCTGTCGATGACAATGAATACACGTTTCTAAATAGGCATTAAAATATCCAACTAACAAAGTTGAATAGTTATAATTTAATAAGTAATTAATATTGTCCGTGCTACGTTACTATTTTTAATGCGCAGATAAAATTAAACACATGTGACTTGATTCCGAGGTTCAATCAAAAATTTAATCAGTTATATTCTTTGAATATGTAATCTGAATAACCTTTATAAATAAAATACAGATAGTATCAGAATGATCCATTTATAATTTTTCTACTTCTAATTTTCGAAAAACATCGACTTTAATAAGGAGAATTTGTCAAGATGAAATATTTATCTACATGTGATTTTTATATTAATATTTCATGGGTGATACCTTGGACTGGTACTGAAGCGTAAACCTGATTAATAAGGAGCACAAATTAGTTTTAAGTACAAATATTAATAATAGACTTCGTAACCACTTTTGACATTATTACTGTGTACTTCTATGAATTAAATTCATAATATCATATTGGCATTAATTCTCATTTGTCCTGATAATCAATGGCGCTGAAAACCGCCTTTTAATGTGTCTAAGCGCCTCTGTCTTGTAACGTGTAGAGAGCGCCATACATATATGTATTACTATAGGGGTGGAAATATAAAGGTTGGGGGGTGGAAATACAGGGATGGAGGTTCTAATTACTTACAAGAGCAGAAAACCGATGCTGGTGTGATATTAGTATGCACGAAGTTGTTTTCAATTTCACTGCTAGCTGTTTCGCCGGGAATTTGAAAGTGGAGTGACTGTCAGGTTGACGCTATTGCCGTGAAGGGAGGCCACACATATGTGAGGGGAATCAAAATTCTAATTTTATGGATGAAAAATTACTTGACGTTTTCAGAACTGAAGCGTAAGACTGATAATATTGGTTTAAAAAAAAAATGAATGATTAAGATTCACTGCATTTGGTGGACAAATGCTGTGCCCTATAAATAAACCAATTATAAATAATATAGTGTTCATATTAGTTGCAGTTTCCCAAAGAATTATATCTTTAAAGAGCATTAAAAATTAAATGGTACCTACTGGTGTCAATGTGTCGGTAGTTGGTTTCAATGTGTCGGTAGTTGGTGTTAATGTGTCGGTAGTTGGTGTCAATGTGTCGGTAGTTTGTGTCAATGTGTCGGTTGTTGGTGTCAATGTGTCGGTAGTTTGTGTCAATGTGTCGGTTGTTGGTGTCAATGTGTCGGTAGTTTGTGTCAATGTGTCGGTAAATAATGGTGTCAATGTGTCGGTAGTTTGTGTTAATGTGTCGGTGGTTTGTGTGAAAACTACGAGATGCAGACCTGACTGCTGAGCTTGGAGGCAATTCGTTGAATCTACATACAATATGCTCCAAATAGGAAGATGATATGATATAATTTTTTTAAGTGTATGAGTTAATTAGTTTAGTTAGTAGGAGTATTGGGTGAACTTTCCATAATTTTTATTTATAAAACTCAAAGTATTTAAAGGGCGTTTGGTAGGTATTATTAATTTGAGATAATTTAAAAAATTTTCTTTACTTTGTAATTTAAAAAAAAAAGATTATTGTAAATTTGTATTAAAGCCCGTATGTATCGGCGCAAAATGCGTTAGTAAATAATTTTAAAAAGGTATTTCATATTATTTTCTATTACTGATGTGTTTTATCATTTGTTTATCTACAGATATAAAGTGGAATTTTTTCAAATTTTTGGAATATAGGTTCAAGCATTTACAGTGCTTATGGCTTGTCATTTGGGTTAAGTGGCCATTTGACGTACTGCAACATTTGAAAAAGTTCCGCTAAATCCCTGTAGAGATATCAAAATGAAATATATACGTACTCCCGTCATGAGATAAATCCAGATTTGTGTAAAAGTATGCGTTTGAACACACTCAAAATGTTGTATTAACTTTATTATTTATTATTTGACATCTCAACAGAGACGAGAAACTTGGAAGGAAATATGGATATCTAGGCGTTTACAGGGCTTATGACCTGTCATTGGCTGGGTTAAGTGGGCCACTTGATGTGTTACAACATTCGCCATTTCACCTAGTATTTGATATCCATATCTGCCAATATACAGTAAAATGGCGCGATCCTTCACATGTGAACTCTCTGTCATCCATTGAGAAAATTGCTAAGCATTTTATCAGAAACCTTTATGATTGCAAGTGAGATTCTTACCGAATTATATCATCTACTAGGAAACGCCTGAAGATGAATCTTCAATTTGTTATGCTTATAACTTTTACCAGCTAATTTTTATAAGGTTGTAGACAACAAGTATTTGGACACACTCAAAATGTTGTTTATTATTTATTCTTCATATGGGTTATTTTTTGGCAGTGTGAAGGTATATGTAATATTTTGCAACACAAATATTTTTGATTTTTGTCCGCCCCCTGGTGTTTTCAGTTTTGTCACGAGCCGCCACTGGCGATACGCGTCGGTGTTACAAAGCACACGCTCAATTTGCGGCGCAAACCGGTCTGCAGTGTAGCGACTCTAGGAGCAGTGGCGGCTCGCAAGTAGGGCAGTGGGGCGCGCAGGGGCGCCCGGGCGCGTGGGGGGCGGTCATAACCGACACGGCCCAGATTACGGACCATTATCACGGTGATTTGTTGCACAAGGTGTTCAGACGCCCGTTATACGTTATTGGTCATTATATAAAATAATGGAAACTTCCAAGAAACACATAAAGAAAAATAAATTCTTATGGGTTTCCATTACCATTTGATAACCATTTGCGACCGATAATCTTTTAGGCATCACCTAGTTGGTGGCCAATTGAGTAGTACAGAGTTATGTGGGTGCACAGAAAGAGAGAGAGTAAAACAGGTACTTACGTTTTTACAATGGTTTATTCACAAAAACTAGCTACTGAATCTAACACTTGGAAACAATGATTTTATAAACTTATAAGGCTGATAAAACGATGATTTTAATGTTGAATGAATTCTCCTAAGTTGGCGGGAATAATGTGCCTTAAAAACGCGTGCGATGGCGAGGGGTACCGAAAGTATTCTCATCGCAAGTTCGGCAAGTTCGTACGTTTTCGGCGGTCGGCGGTCGTCGGCTCGTGACGTCATTGTCGCCCGCCACAATCTCCTTCTTGAATTCTGATATTATTTGTACGTTGTGTGGGCAATCAGCGATAAAACGTTTTTTTAATTTAAATAAAGTACAAAATATGTGTATCCAATATATACCTACCACATGCAAACACGTTTTTATGCACTTGGAAAAAAAACTTAAAGAAACATTTGAGTTCAAATATATTAAACTTTTAAATAGACACTTTGTTTTGTCAATAATACCAAATGAAATACTGTTTTATTGATGGTCTACATATTCAAATTCCTAGATTGGACGATATATCAACAGTCTTTTTCTTAAACCTTAAGAGCAAACTCCACCACGTGACTCGTAACCGCTTTACCGTTCAAACGTATTTCTCAATTTTTACATTAGAGCAATGATTTTTCACACATTTTTGATATCGACTAATATCGTCTAATTTTTGTTATCACTTATCTCCTTAAACAAATAAAATATTTAAAAATAAGACGAAGCAAACAGAATGCTCTTAAGTTACTCATTTTATGCTTCAGGTATTTCAGGTAGGTTTTATTATTTGAATTTTTATTTTTATTTTCATTACTTATTATTTTCATTACCATTTAAAATAAAAATTTGTGAAAAAAATATTAAAAATGAGATGTATATTTTATGAACGCTATTTTTTTCCTTAATATTCACCCAATTAAGGTGGAGGATTCCATTATAACGTTTGATTAACTTGTTCCTACGCGATGTTATTATTAAACTGAAAAAAGCGTTGTTACGGTCAATTGTTTACCTAACTGGCGAACCCTGAATTCATTACACGGTTTTTTTTAGCGAAATTGTTTCAAAGGGCAAAGAGCTTTCACCTTGCGAAGAATTAATTGATGTCAAATATTACTCCATAAAAAAAACATTTATTTTACAGTAATCAATGAGACAAACAATTTTGTAACTGCTTTCGATTTTTTTATTATAAAAACAAGTACAATAGAAAAACAAGAACATAATATCCAAATATTGAAATAGCTATATAAGCTAAGAATTTTTAAGTATTAAGAATATGCCTTTATTCACCACACATCCGTTCTTTGTACAGCACATATGAATTCTGGAAAATGCCTCCAAGCTAAGCAATCGGCCGGCAACCATCGCATCGTGCGCGTCTTTCCAACTCCGGTCATACCAAGGAAATTGAAATAAGGTATTTGGGATCATACGCATATCTCTGAAGCAAAGTACGTCTTTTAATTATTCACAGAGACCACATATTTGTCTCTGAGAATGGTTGTCCGGGTGCAATTCTTTTGCTTTTAGCTTCGTGTTGCTGTCGTTTCGAAGCACTTTGATGTATCGATTTTCATATATGCTCTTGAGTGTGCGGAGTTTGTACCGTGAATTAAAATAACCCAAAAAAGTATTCTTTGTATCCCAAACATGAACACCTACGAAAATTGGTATTTGTCCATGTTGATAATCTTCTAATATAACAATCAAAAAGGTTGACAGCTTCAGATACTTAGCTGTTCATATAACTGAAGATGGCAGCACGCACAAGGAACTCGCAATCCGTCTAGAAAATTACTGAAGCAACCTTTAACCCGATGCGTGCTTTCTGGAATTTCAGTTTATACTCGGTCAAAACAAAATGCCGACTCCTTAATTCCTGTATTGTGCCGGTGCTCCTTTATAGATGCGAATCCTGGCACCTCACAAAAGCTCAGAATACTCGCTTGCTGAGCTTTGAGAATAAGTGTCTGAAAAGGATTCTAGGATTAGATGGTTTGACTTAATAACCAATGCTGAAGTTAGGGAACGGACGCAGCAACCTCCGAAAACTGGAGTCGTGAAGATGCGGCGATGTACCTGGCTTGGGCATGTACTCCGGATGCCTCGGGAGAGCCTGAACCCTAGCTGCCTCTTCTTTATGCCGGCTGGATCCCGCCGTCCCTGGCAGACCGTCGATGACCATCCTACGGATGTATTCGGCGGAGCTGATGGATGCGGGCCTGACGTGGAAGGAGGCGAGAGAGCTGGCTGGTGACAGGGTCCCCTGGAGGGATCTAGTGATGTCCACATGCTCCACATAGGAGCGAACGTGGTAAAAGAAGAAGAAGAATATAACAATATCAGTTGTCTAAATATTATAATTTGGGTACAAATGTAACATGAATTGAAATTTCACCAGGTTGTATAATTATTTTCGCTCTGAACTGACCTGACCAGAGTATTTGTAGTAAATCCTTTGGTACAATTTGGAAGGTAATAACATTCATACTCCTCTGTGCAAATAGTTCTGGCTAGTTAGGGATACTTGTGGACCGAGTGCTCAACCTACACAGGGGGAGAGTGGTGTAAAATGATTCTCTAAGCCGAGATATTCATTTTAGTATATGATTTTCGTTTCAAATTGTTTAGAACATAGTTGTTTCCGTTGATTAGATATGTGTGTTGTGTGAATATTATCGAAATTTATTAAACAACTACAATGCGATGGCAAAACTATAGACCCGTATCTAAAATAATTACTTTTATACAACAAAAGTTATTGCTTCGAGAATATTGATTGAATTAAAAAAAGGATATGTTTAAAAAATAATTGTGAACAAAAAAATTTATAATCTACAAAAATCAACTGATTAAAAAAAAATATTTACAGAGACATTCATTGAAATTCATGCATTTTTAAGAATACCTACGGCTAACCAACAAATGTCCTACATAAGTATGTAAATTATTATTACTTCTCTCTGCCATAATTATAAAATTCCAATAATTACTAACATATAGGTATGCCAACTGTTATATTACATACTTAAAATTAATGAGCCGTTACAGGGGGAAAACGCAAATTGGCCCAAAATAAAAAAAAGGGGGAAAAGTGTCCCAAAGTTTTTTTTAAAATTTTAATTTTTAATTTTTTTAAAATTAAATAATTTTAACTTTTATTGTGCCCCATTTCACTAATTTCAAGATTT
The DNA here is from genome assembly GCA_022494985.1 of Micrasema minimum. Lineage (NCBI taxonomy): Eukaryota > Metazoa > Arthropoda > Insecta > Trichoptera > Brachycentridae > Micrasema > Micrasema minimum. Next base: position 21,037 of record JAGVSP010000483.1, on the reverse strand, counting down.
ATTTTACCCTGAGAATTTTTTTTGGACCATTCTCCCCTACTTGTTTGAGGAAACCGCAGAATCGGTTTATGGAGGCCAATTTTCTTTGCGGAGACCTCAATATTTTAACTAGATCTGGATTCTAGACACTTGCAGAAGTAATCCCCTTTTTATAATTCACTCAGGGGTGTTACTAAAAATTAGCCACATTAATTTGTTTTTTTTTTTAAGGGGAAAAATTTTTTGTTAATTTTTCCCCCTTTTTTAAAACTTTTTTTTTGGACCCTTTTTTGAGGGCCTTTAAAAAATTTTTTTTAAAAAAAATTTCCTCTTTTTCCAAAAACGATTTCTCCCGGGGGAATTTTCAGACTACCTAAAAAAGGGTTTTTTTGAAATTTTTATTTTTATTTTTTTTAAGGAAATTTTTTTTTAAATTTAAAAAGGGAAAAGCTTTTTGGGGTTTTTTTTTTTTGGTATTAAAAAAAAATTAAAAAAATTTTTTAAAAATATTTTTTTTTTTTTTGGTTTTAATTTGGGGGGGATTAATTTTTTAAAGGACAATTTTAATTTTTGAAATTTTTTTTCTTTAAATTTTTTTTTTTAATTGGGCCATAATTTAAAAAGGAAAAAATTGGAAAGGGGACCCCCCGGGGATTAAATAGGATTTTTGGGGCAAAAAGGGGGGGCCCTTTCGCAAATTGTTAAAAAAGGGGGAACCGGGGGGCCGGGGGCAAAATATGCCCAATTTTCCATTAAAAATTTTTGGGCGGGTTTTCCAAATTTACATAAAATTTTTTAAAAAAAAAATGAAATTTTTTTAAAAAAATTTTTTTTATTTTAATTAAGTTTTTTTTAAATTTGGATTTATTTGGGTCCCGTGCAAAAGTTGAATAGTATATATAGCAACCTTATATGAATACTCGAGGCAATTTACAAGGATCAAAGAAATACGTAATTTAAATGTAGGTTTTTGATGTTTAATTTATTTATTTTATTAATAAAACAACAGCCATACATAAAATGAACACCTATTTATTAACAATATTAAAATCCACTTAAAGTTTTTTTATATGTTGACAGATCAATGAAAAATAATAACAGTGTACATACATAATAGGGAAATTAGTCTACACAAAGTAGTATAGTACAATATGAAAAGTATATATTTATACAATAATAAATGCATCATGCATGCCAATATTTTACAGCTAATACAATAAAATAAATAAATATTGGGGGTCTAGCTTAGGAAATACTTAAAGGCTGGACTGGAATAAATCAATATCAACTAAATGTGCTTTAGGGTAATTTAAAATTCTCGCAATAGTTGCATTTCTAGCATTGCTTGTTGTGTATATATCAATAAAAATATTGTGTATATATCAATATACATAATATTTCATATTTGATACATAGGTTTGGCGCAGAAGCGTAAGACTGATCGTCTTTCTTTTATATAACGAATTATCGAGATTTCACTGCACTTGGAAATACCAATGGGAGTGCCCTATGCAACCATTTGGGTGTGATAAGAGGATATTAGCAGTAGAAGTATATATTACGATTACTAGGTACACTTTTAAGCACTTGAATATGCCGTGTCTTAAAATTAAAATGAAAAATCTTTTGGTGGAAACAATAACAAAAGCCGCATATTTTTCTTAATGTAACCTCATGAATCTTGGCTAAACAATCTTTGAGTTCTGCGGTGAGTAAACAAATAACTCTGATTGTGTGAAGTGAATAACTGACCTCGTGTATTATTTGTTCCCTCGATAGCCCATTCCATTATTCCCAAATAAGATCTGTTTACACACAAACACAATAATAAACAAATAATTAACCGTTCTTAATGAAACAGTGAATCCCGCAGAACAAATAAATAATAAAACAGTATTTAACAAAAACAACTCCAGCTCCTTTATTTGTTAATGAAGAACTTTAGCGATTTTCCGTTTGATTTTTGCAATATACGAATACAATTACTAAACTATTAATTACTAAACAACATTTTGAACGTATACAAATACTTGTAGACAAATTACAGGATTATACCCGACGCTGGGCTGATATCAGATATTATTGATATCCCAACAGAGACAGAGAAACTCGGTGAAACGAATGTGGGTTATCTAGCGTTTACAGGCTTATGGCCTGTCAGTTGGCTGGGTTAAGTGGCCAGCATGGGTATAATCCAGTAATTTGTCTACAAGTACTAAGTGTTCAAGTGAACTAAACGTGATATATTAATCTGATATAAATATTTCATGTTCATATAACTTAAAAAACAAACAGGGTTTTGTTATATTTTGAGGGTGTACGGAGGGGGAGGGATGAGGAGGGGATTGAGGGCAGCAATAAATTATTTACACTTGTCACAGATTGCTCCTACCCCGGAACAAACAATTGGGCAGGTTGCTGCGGTCGGAGATTAATCCAACTGAGATCTTTGTTCTTGTCTCGAGATGTTATACATAATGATAAAAAGATGCTAGTGGAAGCAATATCTTATTAGATATTATTGATATCCCAACAGACACAGATAAACTCTGGAAACGAATGTGGGTTATCTCAATAATATCTGATATCAGCCCAGCATGGGTATAATCCAGTAATTTGTCTACAAGTATTTGTACACATTTAAAATGTTGTCAATATCTTATTATTATTCATATAACACACAACTGTTGTATAATAATGAAGATAGATGTAGGTAATGTACGTTACGGAAAATGAGCTAGAAAAATATTAAGGAATCCATCTTCACAAGCAAATAGAAAGAAAAGAGTTTGTACTATAATAAAAATCATATGGAGAGATAATAAACTTTTATGTAGAGGTATTTGACGTTAAAATAAATCGTTACAACAAAGGAATTACTGGTAATAAAAAAAAAAAGATTGTATGCAGTTCCGTCAAATTAATTTATAATATGCGACAGTTAAATTTCGAACCCACGGATTTCTGAGAAATCATTGATCTCTTTTCCGTCATATTTAATCGCATTGCATAGAAAGAAAGGCTTTATGATTATCGGGTGGGTAGATTTAGTGAAATTTTAATGTTCATCTCTTGGTAGGTACTACATATTCCAAAAGTTCTATTCTAAAGGGCAACTAACGGAAAGCTCAACAGTCTTCCGATTATGTAGTGGAATCATAGACACGTGGAGATGTAAGTCATATGAAATAATGTAAAATAAAGGTTATTTATTATGGTTATTGATTTATCTTCCCACTTCAATATAAATTATATACGGTACAATAAATGTACTGTATCTAAGTTACTAATCAGTTTTGAGTAGTTTCGCAAGGATTATGGGGGTAAACTATTATCCTTCCTTACTTTAACCAAAAGTTCACAAAGCTGACAGCTATCGTGTAAAGGATTCAACTAACTCACAATGGGTCGAGATCCGATCCAAATAACTATCTGTTTGTTGGTTTATTTATCTGAGCTTAATTAAAACTTTCCTAAAAGGTGAACTTTTCCTTACAGATCGGGTCTCTAAGTACGGAAGGTTTTACAATCGTTAGTGAAAAAATCTCCAAACTTCGTGTTACATAAAATTTTATACATTTCCATTGAAAGTCGCGAAAAATATCTGCTTTATATTTTGGTTAAGAAAAACAAGTTGAAAAGAGTCCGCGACGAAGTTCGCGCGTCGTGAAAAATGATTCGGAACGGGTAAGTTTTTTCTTTTGAGAAATTTGTGACTGCAATACCTAGAGTTTTTACGGACAAAGTTTCCATTCAAAGTTCGTTTTTGTGGAAAATTTCCAAAGGGATTCTGAAATTAGCAAATTATGTCTTTAACTAACTTCTCTCGACACCCATACCATATTCCTCAGCTCTGTATACTCGTTTATACTACGCACAATATTACTTAATATCAAAAAGCTTTAGTAAGGACCCCCTAGCTCCTTTTTTAATTAAAAAATATTAGAAAACTTTGCAAATGGCGAAACACTTTAAAACTTTGTTAGAGTATTTTACAATATAAATTTTTTTCAAGTATGATTTTTTTAAATGAAATCATTGAAAAATAAGTATTAAGTCATATCGTAATAATTGTGTTTATATTACGTTAAGGTAGGCAATGGAGTTTTTTGTATTCGTGGCCACAAATGCTTATTTGTACATTCGATACTATTGAGCAAAGTTTCAAATAAAAATGAAATTCTCACCATTCTGCATATAAAATAACCCTCTTTATATTTTGTGAACCTTATTGGAATAATATGAGGCATGCTTTAGGAACACATTGATGGAAATTGACGCCCCAGCGAGTTCCCCCCCTAAATATGCACATACACCAATTCCCACTTTTCGCCTCATAACGTAAAAACAGAATTTATCGATTCCCCGGTATAGTTGGTGAATGAAAATAAATAATTAATTAATTGACTCAGCGCTAAAATGCCCGTCCATGGCCCTTTTTCATCCCTGTTATATATTCACGAAAAATATGAATTAAATATAAAACGATGACTGCGAAATCTTGCACCTAAAATTTTATATAAATTGGATTGTGGTCGAGTGGTTGGAATCGCTATCTCAAAATCCTTGAATACAAAAACCAGATGACAGAGAGTTTTCACGTGTGAAGCGTCGCACCATTTCACTGTAGGTATAATATAAAGCTCTCGTAATTGGCAGATATGTAAATCAAATACTAGGCGAAATGGGGAATGTTGTAATACATCAAGTGGCAACTTAACTCAGCCAATGACATAAGCCCTGTAAGCGCCTAGATATCCATATTCCCTTCCAAACTTCTCGTCTATGTTGAGATGTCAATTGATTATTGCGATTTATGGGATTCGTATATCATATTTTACGCTCTCCTATCAATAAGCAGTTTTATAATATTTATCCCATAGATAGAATAAATAGTTTTATCATATCGACCCAGATACAAATCGAATGAAAATACCCTATCCTTATAATATTTGCTAAACGTATATTCCCCGAACGTCGGAGTTGTCCATTCAGCCAGGATTAGATAGGGGTTCGTGTGACTGACAGATCCAGTTCAGCCTAACAAGGAAAGGAGGCTGAGCCTAATGCAGTGATTGCGGTAAAAGATTAAAATGGGCTCTATTGATCTGGGTTTGTTGACAATCGGAAGTTCCCGGGATGTTCTGTGAGATTTATAAGGTATTCGAGATAATGCAATCCAGTCAAGCGTACTTTAGGTCCTACCAAAACAACCATTTTCTTATTTCTTGAGTAGGAAATTTAGGGATTGTAGATTTAGCAACGGTAAGAATAGAATATTATTAATATTTTTATGAATCTTTGCTCAGTTGTTATTCTTTCCGATTTTTTATTTTTGACTTCATAATTTTAAGACATATTTTGAATTACAAGCAATTCTTCCAGAAAACATAATATCCTTAAAAACGTTAATTTTTTTTTTTACAATTCCAACGATATAAAATACAAAACTCAAAAAATTTTTTTTATTAATAAATTTTATGTTTTAAAACACGAAAATACGAATGATTTTTAACGCGGTTTGAAATGACGTCACCCGTCCACCGTGAAAGGCGCTTCATCATGTAGTAAGCGCCTATATTGCTGTGCGCGTCACACCGCATGCGCGCCAAATGGAGGATTTTACGAGCGAATTCACGTGCTTATTTCAAACCGCGCTAGAAAATTCATATCATCGTAAAAATAACGGGTGTTAAAAATTCATTCGTAATTTTTCAATCAATTTTTGAAGTAAAAAAGAACATAAATTTATTTAACATAAAAACAACATTTTCTGGTCATTGTGTTTTATATCGTTGGAATTGTAAAAATACACTTATTAATAGAAACATAACGTTTTCAAAAAAATTGGTAGATATTCATGCTATCGGAAAAAACCCTATTTTTAGTTCGTATTACTCTAGGTTTATTCATTATACCATATCCGCTCCCTATGTGGAGCATATGGAATCCACAAACTGCCTCCGGGCCAAGCGATCGGCCGCCAGCTCCCGCGCATCCTCCCAAGTCAAGTCCACGTCCCGCAGCTCTGACGCAAACTGCCGACGAATTGTCAACAGTGGACGACCGGGACGCCGAGAACCTGATGCCTTGTAAAATAGGCAAGCATGGTTAAGGCTCTCGGGAGGCATACGTAGTATATGGCCTAGCCAGCCGAAACGCCTTCGCCGGATGACAGTAGATACCAGGTTGCTCCAGTTGCCTCACCTCGCCCACTGTAGACAATTCATCCAGTTATAACATTCAGAAACACCTATGTACGTTAATAAGAAATGGTAGGGCCCTATTACCACGATCAGCCATTTAACTAAAAAAGGTACGGGATGTAAAAGGCTGATTTAGTAGGTATAAATACTCTAGGTGCATTAGTGACATCCTCCATTTGGAGTTTTACTCCATACGTGCAAGGTGCATCTTGTGTTATGTTGCGTGCACTTGTCAGCTAAGCAACATCCTAAAATATTCAGATTTTATTAACATATGAAAATTCATCCATTAAAATAATAACGTATTATTAGGCACAAAACCACCGGAAATGAATATGCATGTGAGAGTGATTCACATAGACGTAATTGACAATGCGGATTCTTCCCAGTTCCGATATACAGCGGAAACAGGAAGCTGCGCAGTGACAACTATAGGTTCTAGTTCCGGCCAGCCAGCAGTTAAGGGTTGTTTAGTTGATTATTCGGGGGAGTTAACTTAGGCTAACAGGCAGTGCTACAGGCTGCATGTAGTGTACGCCGTATTTTTTATATGAAAGGCTGTATTTAGCCTGAATTTTGATGCACTATTTAGAAAACGAGCTGCTACTAAATTCTAATACTCGTTTATTATACATACAAAAATGTTTTATTACGAAAGAGCAAAAGTTTGCATTTTATATCATATTTTTGTTTTTGTATCTCAAAAAATTTATCAGTTTCTTTTACATCCTCAAAACTGAATTTATGCATGCGTGTAGTCATTAGAGAGCGATTAATATTTTCACATGTACAGTGTCATTAAGCATCGTGTCAAATATTTTCCTTGTACAATTAAGATTTAAAAAAACAGAGCATTCCTTGGCAAAATTTCAATATATTGCAACAATAAAAACATTTTTTTTTACAAGTCAATCAATGCTTTAGAAGTATTAAAAATATAAAAGATAACTATATAAACTATCTACTCATACCGAGCCAAAAAAAAGATTATGTACTCACGGAACGTAAGTATTAAATTCTACTCCTAAAACGGTATAATACCATAATACCGGGTGTTTCTTTTAAAACTGAGACGATCAAATATCTCGAAAAATAGCCACTCTACGGAAAAAATGTCCATAATCAAAATTTAATCATACCGCGGAGGAAATACATTAGTGTTAAAATTAGTAGCCCTCACCCCTCCATGTAGGTGGGGCGGGGGGTAACTTTGAAACTAAGATAGGAACACCTATTTTTTATTGCAGATTCGGATTATACGGCTAAAAATACGTAGGATTTGACTGAAACATTTTGTTCGGTTCATGATAAATGGCGTTGTAATCGACGAAATTCAGTTTTGTAAATCACATTTGACGTTTGTGTTATTTTTTATCTTCATGTTTTTCGTAATTGCAAAATAAACGATAAAATACTTTAGAATGGAGCGTTTAACTGTGCCAGAGAAAATTAAAATGGTTTTGATTTATGGAGAAGCTGGCAGAAATCTTGAAAATGCCGTTGCTATTTACGCTCAACGTTTTCCGGATAGGATTCGTTCACGTGCTTCATTTGGCCGTACTATCAAACAATTTATTACTGATGGAAATGTTCAACCGAAAAAAAGGACCCGTAGTGCAGCAGTCACTGGAGAAAATAATGAAATTGATGTATTGGCAGCAGTGGCCCATAATCCTCATGTTAGTACACGAGAAATAGTTCGCTATTTCTATTCTATTTCTAATTTAAAAGAAGAATGTTGGGGAATGTACAGGCAAAAGCTTCATAGGTTTGTAAATCCAGAGTAAAGATATCTAGAGGTTAGTGTGCGTTTCTAAACATTTTCTCGACAAACCATCCCAGGCGTTGGAGATTTAGCGATTAAACAAACCCCTGAAAGAGATTAATGAAACTATGTTACCCTTCACGAATAGGAAACTGATTTTATAAACCCTCAATCGGGCATACCGAAACTTAAAATGTTACCGGATAATTTATCAGCCAATTAGTGTATAATTTACAGCGCATGAGGGTTCAATTCACGTTGGGGTCAATGTAAAATATTGGATTGAATTCGTGTTAAATAATAATAATACTGGCACTGAACCATAAGATTGTTCATCCTGCATTCAAGTAATTATTTATTAGATATTATTGATGTCTCAACAGAGACAGAGAAACTCTGGAAACGAATGTGGGTTACCTAGGCGTTTACAGGGCTTATGACCTGTCATTGGCTGGGTTAAGTGGCCACTTGATGTATTACAACATTCCCCATTCCGCCCATCATCTGACAACCATGTATGACAATTTTTTGAAACTTGTATATATATGTTGAGTTTGTACAGAAGAATCCACAAGCGAGTTGTGTTCTCGACAGATTTTAAATATTTTTAATATTCTTTCCCTATTATAGTGACATCTGTTGAGAATATAGATAAGCATTTTTTTTGGGCAATCTAACTTTATTGGGAAATCTTTGTTTACAACACTTTAGAGTTGGTTGAGATATGTAGCCCAGCATGGTCAGTAATAAGCCCTGTAAAAATTATTTATTAGGTAGATTAACCCACATTTGTTTTCAGAGTTTCTCTGTCTCTGTTGAGATATCAATAATATCTGATATCAGCCCAGCATGGGTGTAATCCAGTAATTTGTCTACAAGTATTTGTATTCATTCAAAATGTTGTTGTTAAAAATTATTTATTAGGTTACAATGGGTTTATAGCACCTCGCACCACTAGGATTAGACTAAGATAAGGGGAAAGAAAAAAATTGTAGTGTGTTTATTTGACTGTTATTATCTAGTTTTTTTATGATCCTTATAACAGCAGGATGGGTTAGATCTCCATTTTACACGTTGTGGCCTTAAATATTTAAACCGTCATGAAGGACTTATATCTTTTTCCTATTTCAGTTATTGTTTTTCTTTTGTCTCAAGAATTTGTTTTAATGACTGCAAAATCACTATTATTACTATTACTACTTTTCCTTACCCGCACTAATGGTCCATTGGTACACCGAGTGCAGTGAATCTTGATCAATTGTTACATGAAGGCAAGATGATAAGTCTTTTACTACTTTATTAGATTACTTTACTACTATTACTTTTAATTTATTTCTACTATTACTTTTAATTTATTTTGTGTTCACTTTCTGTTTCGCGTGTTTTTTATATTAATCTTAAAATTTTGCACTCACTACTCCAATTTTTAGGTTAATAATTTACAAATACTTTTATTATTATAAGATAAAATGCGTCTCAATACATTAAAAAAATATTATAACTCATTCCATAGTTTTGTTGGAACCCTTCTTTAGTGTTTTATTTTTTTATTATATATATTTTTTTTTAAATCTGCGTAATTTAAAAATACTATATTTCAATGAAACCTAAGCGGCTTGTGCTTGAAAATAGGAATCAATTTTTTTTAATTAAAAAAAAAAAGTCGAGGCGGAGTGAGAATTAGAACCGGAGATCTTTGTATTCGGAGATCGCGACGCTACTACTGGGCCATCACCCGTTCGACCCATGTAAATTTTCAGATTGGATCTTTTTTCCCCAAATGCTCGTAGATTCAGTGTCCGCTGAAGGGTTAAAGGACTGAATCCTCGTGAGAGGTCACTATGCTTTACTCGCGATTATCTACCCCGTCCCCGGATAACCTCCTCCGCTCCACCACCACCCCACCACCCACTCACTACCTAGCCCTATATTCAGTAGGCGACCCAACAGGTTCACTAATTCCATTTTCATCCCTTCACACTTTTGTTCCCCAGTTGTTGGCTAATTTATTTGTCTAACAAATTGTATCTTTAAAGTTCGACACGCCAAAACTAACACGTACCTATAATAACGTAAACTATTACGTTAAACTATGTTAACGATAAGTTAGGCGGTGATGGATATTGTATTTCAGTGTACAATAAAAATAGAAATAGATATTTACAATTAAATACTGTACATAACATGATGCGAATAAGATTAAGAGGTGCACCAACGTCAGAAAAAAATCGTGACATGCGACCAAGTTATCGCCGCTCACTAAATGTGGCCGCAAAATGGGGTTTTTGCATTGATTTGATACACTTAGATTTGAACTGAACCCAAAAAATGAATTTCTTTTTAACCGCCTGCCGAGTCGGACGTTCAGAAAACATTCCGAAGTGCCTCCTGTGTAGTGAAACCGTGTAAAAACCGTACGGATAAAATTAACAAAAAAGATGGTGTAACTTTTCACATGTAAGTGTTTATTTATATTTGTTTACATAGCCTAAAATAATTATTATTCAAAGAAAGTTTTCTTCTTAAAAATAGCCAACAGCCCGTCCACAAGAAAAAAAAGACATTTTAGATGCATGGTAAAATTCATGAACGCTCCTCGTAAGGAACGAGTTAGTATTGTATACTGTTACTGTAACCCTATATATAGCCCATACCTTTTGCGGTGTGTGGGCGGATGCTTACCGGCAGTCGAAGGGCTCTGATAGGTCGACCCGTGTAAGTGTATTGAGGTGCGGAATCTTCGTGTCATTACTTTTTCTAAATAATTTACTCTGCAAGGCAGATCTAAGTGTAATATAAATCAATGGGTTTTTGTAATTTTTCTGACAAAAGCCAACAAAATAAAAACTGGTATACTAATTCAATTTAATTTCATGCGTTTATTTGTTTATTAGGGTTCCTAAAATTACATATCTTATTTATTACAGATGGTGTGTAAAATAATTAGCTATCGATATCTTCTCTACTAGGTGGCGTGTTGCGTAACTAACTAACTAACTAACCATCACGCCATTTCCCCGTTAGGCAGAGAGGATAGAACGCCATACCACTCGACAGATTTCCTTTGCTTCCTCTAATTCTTACATCTTCTCATGCACATACGCCGATTATTCCGACTTTTCACATGACCACTTTCAAGTACTTGACGTTCTTGGTCATGTCATGTCTTTCTCGGCCTTCGGCGGCTTCTACATCCAGGCACACTTGCATTTAAACTTCTTTTAGCCGTTCTTTCATCACTAATTCGCTCCACATGACCAAACCATCGTAAAAGCCCTTTCTTAATTTTGTCGATAATGCTTATCTCAGCCTTGCACTCTGCTCTAATTTCGACATTTGTACGAGTACATCTATTATACATGGTCTTACCACACATTCGCCTGAGAGATCGCATTTCAACAGCATTCAGTCTACTTTCATCCTTGTTTTTCCAACACCACGCAACACTACCGTACATAAGGGTGTTGCGTAGTTTGACTAATTGTTTTTTTTTGTTTTCACCTTTACTGCATCCTGTAAAAATGAAACAAAAATGCAAAAAAGGCTTCTGATTTTGTTTGAGAATTCATACACTCAAAAAACGATTACAGTCTACGTCCCATAATTGTGACATAACCTTTTAGTTTAAGGTTCACACATTTAAGAAAAAGTACAATTTAGAAGTTACAGAAAAAATGCTAAAATTATAGTTAAGAAAACGAAAAGGTAGCAATCGTGTTTAAAATGAAAACTGAATTTTTCGTTAGTAAAAACTTCCATTATTGTTATATTTCCAACTGTTTATGATGTCAACATTTTACTCGAATAGAAGGATGAAGAAATTGATGGATTCAAGAGCGGACGGGGTTGAGGGTAGGGCTGGATAACGTATATCGTGGGATGGGTAGGTATTTACAGGGCGGAGGCGGGGGGACGGGCCGGACTGCCGATAGAAAATATTTTACGTTCCGGTGAACAGTTATTTTTGCAGTTGGCATTTGCATTAAATAAAAATATAATAATCATTCTAATTAGATGACATACGATGAGATTATATCTTTTATAAATAAATGAAAATACTGTTGTCAATAACCAGTGAAAAAAGTCTTGTTTGTCGACGGAACATAATTAACTCAAAAAAATAAAAAATATGAAGAATGTAAGAATTATTATAATCTAATTCGTACTGACCTACCTTTCGGCGAATTACCTACTAAAAATAAAACATTTATTTTTAATACTTTTCAAGATAATCTATAAATTCACGGAACGATTAAGGATCATTCTCTTTCGTGTGCCAAGCTCTCCTCGTTACATTTTAATTATTATTGTTCTGGTGATTTAATTTTGCGATTTCTACAAATATACTGTGAATTCATTCAAAGATGTGCGTTTAATGTTTCAAACAGTTTTGGTTATAAAACCATTTTAAATCTAATTCATATTTGATTTTGTAATTCGTAGTAATTTTAGAAGAACTTCAAATACTTACCTATTTATGATAACTGAATAAAAGGCTTACGGAGTATAAAGATTATTACTTGAATCCCTACGATTCTGGTGATTTTTGATATCTCTCCCTTTAGGTTGCTCAAAATATTCATATTATCACAGTCAATCGACTCCAATGACACCGTGAAATGATGTGCAAAGGAATCCCTAATTTTCAGGTCATCGGCTGTAAAGATTCGGGCTCTGTATTGGGAATCGATCGCATTTAGTGAGTAAACACGTTAACTCGGAAAGGCTTCAGTCCACCCTTCTCCTCCCCCTGTGTCCTCATCCCCAAGCACCCTCGCCCGCGCAACTCCTACAGGGAGAAATGTAAACATTTTTGGGAATTATGGGACAAGGAGAGGTTCAGTGCAATGGGATTTAGGGATAATATTAAATTGAATATTTTATTGTATCATACATAGCCAAAACCTACCGTATTATTGTTGACAATTCGCCGGCAGTTTGCGTCAGAGCTGTGGGACGTGGACTTGAATTGGAAGGATGCACGCGAGCTGGCGGCCGATCGCTTGGCCTGGAGGCAGTTTGTAGATTCTATATGCTCCACAAGGGAGCGGATATGGTATGATGATGATTTTATTTGATGCAGTTAAAGATAATTACATTTTTATATAATTAATATGTACAATTTATTATTCAAATGTTTGGCATTTCCGTTTTGTTATTAAGAATAGAAAAACATCACACTTAAAATTTGTTTTAAAAACGAAATCATTTAGCTCAGTGGATAGAGAAGCTGACCGGTAATCAAATTAATAAAAATTTTTATCTCAATAGAAAAAAGAAATATAATAAGAATAAATTAAGGTGATCATGATTTTTATTGCTGCCATAAATATAATGTTATGCACCAAAATTATTCAGAAAAAACAAAATATTCAGCAGCAGTTGCGGTCATCGTGGATAATTTTATTGGAATTTTATCGATGTTTACAGCAATTTCACCGAAAAGTTTTTTACAAAATACATAAAAGCTCTGTGGAAATTCCCCAATGAATCAGAATTGTCGCAGCAGAGGGTAGAAATGAATGATGAATTCAAATTTTAATCCTTATTCTGACTTTCAGTAAAATCCGTTTGCCATAAAAGAATCGCATTTAATTTACGCTCCAAATCAACTCGGATAAATTTTTATTATCTTTTGATTAAATTTTTTAGTTAAATATGTGCTCGTGTAGTAATGTAAAAGTCTGAAGTATGAAATTCAATTCAGAAAATATTGTGTACAGAGTAAATTATTTAATTCTGATGAATAAAATTCAGTAGTTTATTATACTTAATAATCAGCTTAAAGTTTATATTAACATTTATTCTAGGATTTGCGTCTTGCATGAACGTAGTAAGATGGTTGTCTCAGTCGATCAATTGCTCGTCGATCAAATGTTTGTCGGCTAAATGCCGTTTAGACGAGGACAGATTTCCCGGTGTTATCTCGCTCGACCAAAGGATGGAAAATATCTAGACGCAGGATCGTTACTTTCAATAGTTAATGTACCCGACGCATAAAACTTAAGTACGCACTTCTCGGGATCTTAGGCAGAGATCGCCTTTTGTGTCTGAGAGAGGAAGATACCGTAAACTACGGGCCCTGAGAACCTTTCAATCCGTTATGCGACATTTTGCATTTATGGGGGAAATCCTTCCGCGAGACCTTTATGTCCTGCAAAATAACGACTAAAAGGGCCTTCTTGCGAAGTGAAAATGATAGAATTTATTTATAAAGGCTTGTGTAAACAGGGTGGGATGTTGGGGCTGAGATAGGCGCAGGTGGTGAGTATAGAAATGGCCGCACGTGGTCCCATTATGGACTTGTGTATGTTCCGGCAGATCGGAACGGAGTGCGGAAAAGGTCGTATATTCTTGAATTCAATCACCGAAGAAAAATACTACCATTGTTCTTGAATTCCAATCACGAGCCGTTTCTAGTTTCTTTATGCTGTAACTACCCATTGTATTACGCGATCTTTTCTTGTTTCAGTCAACAATAAAACTATCTGCGTGTTTTCCTTTATTCGGGTTACAATAATCCGCTTTTCTTTTTTTCTGTAAGTGAGTTTAACGACTGTTTATTTATTATGTATAAAAAAATAATAAATATGGTTTGTAAACGCAAGATTGAAATTATTGTAAAAGCTTGGTAAAATGTTAAATGCTTAAAATTAAATATTAGGCACTTAAAAAAGGATTGCATTTTTAAAATATTTTTTATTTGGTTTCAGGTTTGTTCGCCAGATAATTCTTAACAACATTCGAGTGGGAAAAGAAATTTAACGTGAATAGGTAAGTAACAAAAATTAAACAACATTTTGAGTGTATCCAAATACTTGTAGACAAAAACTGGATTTCACCCATTACGGGCTAATAATTACAATTTGACATCTCAAAAGAGACGAGAAATTTGGAAGGGAATATGGATATCTAGGCGTTTACAGGGCTTATGACCTGTCATCGGCTGGGTTAAGTGGCCACTTGATGTATTACAACATTCCCCATTTCACCTAGTATTTGATATCCATATCTGCAATATATAATAAAATGGCGCGACGCTTTATATGTAAACACTCTCTGTCCATATTCCCTTCCAAATTTCTCGTCTCTGTTGAGATGTCAAATTGTAACAAAAATTAAGATTACTCACATGGGTGCGTGTTTTCAACATTCATATTTCGATATCAATTTTTAGGGTGAAAGATATTTATTAGAAAATATTTGCACTCAAATTTTCATGATGTTAAAATAGAAAAACTGGATTTATAACGAATTTCATTTTGCAAAAATGAGGTAGATGAATTTTTTTTAATCTTTCATTCTTATAAGTGTCTTAATATATTAAAATTTTAGTCCTCTAAATATGAGGTTTGATCAAAAGGATACAAATCTCCCAATTTTTACACAAAAAAATTATAATGTTATATTATTTATTGAATCAGCGTTAACATTGTGGAATAACATATTGAATTATATAAATAAAACACTTTGATTTTTTGTCCACTGAGTTTATTTTAAACACGACATGTTTCGGACACGCAGAACTGTCCATCTACAGGTGTATTTTAAAACTGAAGATAAATATACAATGAAAAGTTTTAGGTACTGACAGGGGTGGTGGAGGAGCTAAGTGTGGGAGGGGTGGTATGGGGGGTAGGGGGTCTAGCAAGTGGGAATAAACTAAGTAATGGTGATGTATTTTGAAAGGTTTTATGTTATGAAAGGAATTATGTTATTTATTAATATATTATTTGAATTTAAGTTTTTTTGAATTTCGATGTTCTCTAAATTGTTCATTATTTTTCCTTTATTAATATTTGAATGTAAAAGTTTGAGATTATGTGAGTGAAAAGAAACAGCTAGAAATTTAAACATAAGACTAAAAGAACATCGCCGGGCCTTAACTTCAAATACCTTCTCAGAGTTTCGCTAACCACATCATGGAAACGAATCATTCTTTTCACTCACATAATCTCAAACTTTTACATTCAAATATTAATAAAGGAAAAATAATGAACAATTTAGAGAACATCGAAATTCAAAAAACTTAAATTCAAATAATATATTAATAAATAACATAACCTTTCAAAATACATCACCATTACTTAGTTTATTCCCACTTGCTAGACCCCCTACCCCCCATACCACCCCTCCCACACTAGTGAATAATGGCCAGTACGGCAAAAAAGGCGATTTTTTACAAAAAACTGACAATAAAATACAGAAAAGTTTCTTTGAGTATCTATTTCAACCAACAGTGTATTAAAAATAACATAGTTCCTAAATATGTTAATGTTAAAATAAAAAGTGACAGTTTTTCCGCTTCTAAAATTTTAAAATGTGCTCAAAAAATGTGGTTAAAAGAAGAATTAAAAACTATGTTTGTGATCCGTGATAATATTAAAACCCTTCTTAAAGTCATTCATTGTGAGCTTGTTCATATTCTACACCCTGTTGAATGGGATATATTAGACGATAAAATACGACATATTGCTAGTATCGAAAGCGTACAAAAAGAAAGCGATATTAGATAATAAACTAAATTCACTAAAAAAAGTAAAAATTACAAAACAGGTCGCATACCAGTACCTAAAGATGAAATCAAAATTCATCATAAATTCAGTGAACGTGTTGTAAATCTATCACAACACACGTTTCCCATAGAAGAAATAAACCTTTTAAATAAAGGTTTAAAATATAATATAAAAAAAACTCAAGTGAAAAACCTCTCGTACAATTAGCAGCGGAAATGGACGCATCCTTAACTAAAGAACCGCTATCCCTTAAATTTAAATGTGCTGAAGTGATAAAGAATACAACATCAAAAAGAAATTATATTGAACACCAAGAGAATTTACTGATAAAAAATATTAAAAAAACCCTCACCGACAAACAACTAACTTTAACTCGGTCAGATAAAGGGAATAGTATTGTAATATTGGATAAAAATGATTATATCAACAAATGTAAAGAATTTCTTAACAATGATAATTTTGAAATATTAAAAACCAATCCTACCAACAAGTTTCAAAAGGCAGTAAAAGAATTCACCAAACAATGCAAATTCATCAGTGATAATGAGGGGTTTTCCCTTATTAACAAAAATCCCCAAGCCCCGAGAATGTATGGACTTCCCAAACTACACAAAGCTAATGTACCCATTAGACCGGTTGTTTCGTATACAAGTGCACCTAACTACAAACTCTGTAAACTACTTAATAATTTAATCATTTCATTTAAACTTTTTGAACCTAAATATAGTGTAAAAAATAGTATAGAATTCATAGAAAAAGTGAAAAACTTGGATATCCCCAATAATGCTAAAATAGTGTCTTTTGATGTAGTGAATTTATTTACAAATGTACCGGTTCAGGATGCAAAAAATGTATTTAATGAAATGCTTTGTAATTCGGATTTGGATGATGATAATGTGAAGGAGATTATAAGACTTTTTAATATTTGTACATCACAAAACTATTTTTGAATTTAATAATGTGTTATATAAACAAAAAGATGGACTTGCCATGGGCTCCCCACTTTCACCAATTTTAGCAAATATATTTTTTAAATAACCTCGAATGTGAACTTTTAAATTCCAATCATCATCTTATTAAATCATGTATTTTTAAATGGTTTAGATATGTAGACGATATATTTTGTATCTTTGTAGGTACTGACAGACAATTAGATTCCTTCCTCACCCATATCAATACTATACATAACAATATTAAATTCACCTTGGAAAAAAACGATAATAACTGTTTAAACTTTTTGGACCTTTCTATAAATGTTAGTAATAATAAAATTAGAGTTCAATATCTATCGCAAGCCTACACATACTGACACCGTAATTCCATTTGACTCTTCACATCCTTTTGCACATAAAATGGCTAGTTTCCACTCATTACTTAACCGACTCATTAATATTCCCCTTAATACCGTAAACTATAAACGCGAATTAAATATCATCAAAACAAATTGCTAACAATAATGGTTATAATAATGCGGTCATAGAAAAAAAATGTTAAAAAAAAAAATAAAAATAAATTGTCTAATACATATTTGTATTCAGCACGTAATGGTAGTATACCGGAAAATAAATTTTGGCAAAAAATTCTATATGCTGGACCAGTAACGAATAAAATCATTAAATTATTACCTTCAAATGTCCGTCCGGCATATTACACAATAAATAATTTGGGAAAAAACTTAGATAACGCGAAATCAAAAATAGATATCCTTAATAAAAATGGCATATACCAAATACAATGTGGAGATTGCAGCCATAGTTACATTGGCCAAACAGCTAGAAATTTAAACATAAGACTAAAAGAACATCGCCGGCCCTTAACTTCAAATACCTTCTCAGAGTTCGCTAACCATATCATGGAAACGAATCATTCTTTTCACTCACATAATCTCAAAAACTTTTACATTCAAATATTAATAAAGGAAAAATAATGAACAATTTAGAGAACATCGAAATTCAAAAAAACTTAAATTCAAATAATATATTAATAAATAACATAACCTTTCAAAAAAATACATCACCATTACTTAGTTTATTCCCACTTGCTAGACCCCCTACCCCCCATACCACCCCTCCCACACTTAGCTCCTCCCCCACCCCTGTCAGTACCTAAACTTTTCATTGTATATTTATCTTCAGTTTTAAAATACACCTGTAGATGGACAGTTCTGCGTGTCCGAAACATGTCGTGTCTAAAATAAACTCAGTGGACAAAAAATCAACAAAATAGCAGGCTTCTGAGTTTTGAGAATAGGTGTCTTAGAAGAATATTAGGTGTGCGGTGGTTTGACTTTGTAAGGAACACAGAAGTGAGGCAACGGACACAGCAACCCTTGGTATCTACTGTCATTCGGCGAAGGCGTTTCGCCTGGCTAGGCCATATACTACGTATGCCTCCCCGAGAGTCTTAACCATGCTTGCCTATTTTACAAGGCATCAGGTTCTCGGCTTCCTTGACGTCCGCTGTTGACAATTCGTCGGCAGCTTGCGTCGGAGCTGCAGGACGTGGACTTGCCTTGGGAGGATGCGCGGGAGCTGGCTTGGTCTGGAAGCAGTTTGTGGAATCCATATGCTCCACATAGGGAGCGGATAAGGTACGATTATGGTCTATGATCATTTATAGACTGGTATGTACCCAGTTACTGAAATTATATTTTTAGAAAGTATAGCTTAAATTCATAAAAAAAAAAAAAAAATGTAATATGGGAAAAGCTATTATTTTTTACCTACTGAGTCAAGTGTTTGTTTGGCTTATTAAGTTCAGTTTATTATTATGGTATGCTTATTATCGATAGGTAGTATGATAATGTATTTCTCATAAATAATATGACAAACTTTAATTCGATGCTTTTGTACCGTGCTAATAGTAGTTTCATTAATATTTTTTAGAAAAGATTTGTCATACCTAATTTTTCTTTCTTTGTTTTATTCTATCAAACGGTCACATGAGTTTGAGTTTGGCCTAAAGGATATAATAAATATAAGTAATAATATAAAATGCTTTGAATTAAACAAACAAACAAAATCCACTAAATTTTATTTTAAAAACCATAATCCGTAGGCAGGCTACTATTTGGAAAATTATATTTTTCTTCACAATTATCTTATCTTCAAAATACTTTTGAATTTTCTTTGTATAAGATTCTTAATCTGCCTGGAATTGATGATTTCAATTTTCTCAAAGCTTTGATAAGCTTTGATAAAGATAAGAAATAAAGCGAAAACTTCATAAAGTTTTTTGGTATTTCTACAGATATAAAGTATAATACAATAATAATAATGTGGGTCGAATAGTGCTGATTCTCTTTAACTTTTGATATAAAATATAAATACATTTTTGTAATATTTGTTTTTCCTTTCTTCTCTTTGTCTTGAAAACTTTGGTTTTCCAAAATTTATTTCAGTTTTTTATTCCAATTAAAATTTTATACATGAACCTTTTTGTAAAGCATATTTTATATCTCTACAGATTTTATTTTTCTAAATTCGGGAATGTACGGGAGCGTTTACAGGGCTTACGACCTGTCATTGGCTGGGTTAAGTGGCCACGTGACGTACTTCAACATTCCCTGTTCCGTTATTCCGCAGATTTAAAAAAAAAATTGAAATCACAATAGGAAAATAATTACAGTAAAAAAATTGAGCATAAAACAAACAAAATAAAATATGTCTTGTATTTGAAAACACACAATCTTGAAGATTTGACTTTTAAGTTAACATTTTTTTATTCCTTTAAATATATTTTAATGTGTCAGAAACAAATAAAATACACTGCTTCACGAGACCCAGACCCTTAAATTTATTTTTGAATTTGCCAGCGCACAACATCAAAAAAGTTTTACGTTAAAGGGGATTTTATCTCAAAAAGAAAAACGGAGCTTGTTTTCACCTGACTCAGTAGAGGTCTCCATAAATCAAGAGGTCACTGGTTTGAATCCCACGAGATGCAGAGAAATGTTTGTTTTTTTCTGATGAAAATATGTTGTGTTTGCGAGTTTTTTCTTGTTGAGGAGGAGTAGTGATTGCGTTAGGGATAAAAAGGCTTTTGACATTAACAAAAAATAACGGCCCTCGGTCGATATTAAAGTAAAAAGTTTTTGCTATCTTGGAACGTGGATTAAGTTTAGTATAGTAAGGGTAAGCTTCTAACTGTTGTAGTTAGTCTGCTTTTTGTTTCGGACGGCAAAATGATTGTGTTTAATATACCATGAAATTTGGAGATGGAGCTCCTACCGTTCGTAGACTATCATTGTACTAAATACTTCTTAAAATATATTTTTTAAATGTGCGTAGTAAATTTTCAAGACATCTGATTAGAAAAAAACAAACACCTTAATTAGTTTTTTTATATTATTTTAATAATTTACCAATATCTATGACGTGGCATAATCAAGAACAATTGCTTGAAAGTGGACATGAGAAAGGTCGGAATAATCAGCGTGCGTGCATAAGAAGAATTATGAATGTGGAAGAAGCAAAAGTGATGTGCTAGGACAGAGTGGTGAGGCGTCCTATCCTCTCTGTCTTCTCCTTCGAGGGAATGGCGTGATGGTTAGTTAGTTAGTAAGTGTGTGA